>VUQJ01045020.1:10496-27733 GCA_015108635.1 Andinoacara biseriatus | reverse complement strand
ATTTAGTTTCATTGTGGCATCAGAAACAAATAAGAAATACCAAGGAGCAACCATCTACCATTACAGGAAGGGCCAGCTGATGACTCAAGAGTTTTCAAAGCCTGCTGTTCCTTGTGTGACTTCCGTGAAAGACAGACAAGATCTGTTGTGGTGTAAGTCAATTTTTGCTCATGTGTTTTCCCTTTCAGCCAAAATAAAAACAATCCTGTAATCCAGAGATGACTGTGAGGTCAGGTCAGGTCAGGTCAGGTCAGGTCAGGTCAGGTCAGGTCAGGTCAGATGACTGATGGCCAGACTTTTTCTGGGAATAATTTCATAATATTAACATTCTGGTGACTTTTCACTGGTGTATATATAAATTTACAAAGGTGGGAAAATATCAGATACACAAAGTACTTTGCAAAGGTTTAAGCACCAACAGTGAAGTAAAGATTATGTCTTTAAAAATTCTCTTGCGGTATTCAGTTATCAAAAGTAATCTTCATAAGTAAAGGGATAACGGTCATGGTTGCAGTCATCCAGGTCATACTAGTCTCTGGAGCTTGAAAAAGGGCAACTGGACAATGGTCAGATGAGAAAGATGTATTTACTGAGCTTCCAGTGGATCTTAGAGGAACTGCACATTTCATGTTTGAAACCTGGTAGCTGCTTCTTAGTGTAGGTTTTCAGCTAGATGCGATCCCAAATATCACCATAAGAGGCCCCCACAGCTACTCGTTTAAATGATATGCATGCAGAGGTATTATATGCGAGACTGCTGAACAGTAATGACTGCTTACAGGTTGTGTTTTTCTCTCTTGTTCAGACACCTGTGATCTCACCCTGGACCCAAACACAGCAAACAACTACCTGATTCTGTCCGAGGCGAACAAGAAGGCGGCATGTGGAGCATGGCAGAACTATTCTGACCTCCCTGAAAGGTTTGACTCAAGGCCACAGGTTCTATGCAGGGAGGGGCTGACTGGGCGCCATTACTGGGAAGTGGAGTGGAGCAACGGTTATAGCAATAATGTTGGTGTAGCTGTTACATACCGAAGCATTGGAAGGAAGGGAAAAAGTGATGAGACAGGGCTCGGTTCTAATCACAAATCCTGGTATTTTAGTTTGTACGAGAAAGAGCTAAGTGCATGGCATAAAGGTAAAGTGTGGAGCGGCACTCTGCCCAGTGCCGGCTGCAGCAGAGTTGGAGTGTTTCTTGATTGGCCTGCCGGCACTTTGTCTTTCTACCAGGTCTCTCATAATGCACTGACTCACTTCCACACCTTCCACACCACATTCACAGAGCCTGTGCACCCAGTGTTGCACGCCTATTACACATCCAACTATGTTGCCCTGTGTCCAGTTTAACAAGAGCAGTCAGTCAAGCTGGAAACACGGAGGCCAAAAACAGTTAAAACATTTTGCTTCTCCTTTCATAAACTACTTGTTTTTACACTTATGCTTTACACTGTATCAAGCAACTTTTAAAGATTTGATGTGTATTTGGTGTAGCGATACTGAGACAAAACCTGATGCCTCACATGCTGCTGGTCTGTTTCGTCATGCCAAAACTGCGTCCTCCCACTCAGACTTGGGCTCTGTATTATGAAGCCAGTTCAGCATACCCAGGGTATCCCTCTGTGATCTGGAGACCTTTACCCTCACACTGGCAGTCTACAAACTGCTTTCCCATTTCTGTGAAATCGTGCACAGGGGACCGATGATTGTCAAGCATCCCCAGGAGTGCCTGATGCCAATTTGGGTAAGATGTCTGATTGGTTGCAGTGGTCACATGAAGTCAGAAACAGCTTTTTGCAAATATAGACATATAGGCCGGTGTTTCTGGATTTTACTGGAGTTTTTAAAGGCAATGTTTTTGGCTTTTGGAGCCACTATACCTGTGGCTATAAGCCAGTCTACATTCACTGTGGTGACTACGTTGAGAGAGTTGATCCCAAGGTTGTTTTGGATCATTAGTGCATTTATTATTTTTTCTAGACTGCTTCTTTTTTTTACTTTATCACAGCTTCATGACAACATGAAATCATTACTAAAGGTTTATATGGGAAATATATATAATCTAATTGTGATAGGTGTTACTCAGGGAATAAAGGGGTTCCTAAATTTATTCTAATGATTCAAAATTAAATACATATCTTCTATTGTTATAAGTACTGTAATTTAGGGGACAGTGAGTATCAGCAAACTACTTGAACATGAGTTTTCCAATCCTGGGGACCAAAGCGTCTCAAAAGAGAGGGAAAAATCAACTGATGTTTTTGTTTAATTTTCTCTTATTTAGTTCAGTATTTGCTCATATTTTGTTGGGGTTCTTATTAACAGTTATTAATGTAACAGATCTGATCCACTGTGCATGTAAATGTCTTCAAACTGGCAGATCTCGGTAAATGATGAGGCAACAAGTAACAAAAGCTTGATTTCCTTCTGTGAGACATGAAAATGTTCCTTTAAAGCAGACGTCTTACACTTGTATTATTCGCCTGATGAATGAAATCAATGTCAGTCTTTTTTTTTTTCTCTCCTAAAATAATTGTAACGTGCCACTCAGGAAACCTGTGAGTGTTGTCTGAGCACATCTTTCCACCCTGACTGAAGCTGGAGCTCTCCGGCTTTGTGAAACACTGACACCTGCTGGGCATCATCAATAAAGCTGAATCCTGAGTTGAACACTGTGCTGCTTCCTGTTTTTTATTTAAAAGGCATGAAGAAGAAAACAGAAATTCACAGCTGCAAAGTCTTTCTTCAAACAGTCCTGACCTGATATTATAACAGCACAATATACATAATATACTCACTGTAACAATTTAAGAGACAGAAACTGATGATGTAATCACATCTAATGATTAATTACCAGTGGCACGTCATAGCAGAGGTTATATGAAGTCTTGTAATTTGAAGTTAGTGGCCAAGTGGTGGGAGCTGGAACTGAATCTAAAGAGTTATCTCTAATAATTGTTTAACCTTTACTGAGTAGAAAAAGTGGGGTTTTTTTTAAAAAATCCTCAAATTTCCATCTGATCCACCCTGATGGCTGTCACAGGTGTGGCGTGGGGAAAGGACAGGACTATTGCCTGGACAGCAGTGATTAGGGTCTTACAGTGATTATCCTTTTCTGGACAACCCCCCCC
The DNA here is from genome assembly GCA_015108635.1 of Andinoacara biseriatus. Lineage (NCBI taxonomy): Eukaryota > Metazoa > Chordata > Actinopteri > Cichliformes > Cichlidae > Andinoacara > Andinoacara biseriatus. Next base: position 24,605 of record VUQJ01045020.1, on the reverse strand, counting down.
CAAAAAAAACAACTGAAAACCACATAACAGATTCGTAACAAATTACAAACACAGCAAAACCTGAAATAATGATCATAACAGGACTAAAACAAGGATGTGAAGTTAAACAGTCTTCAGGGAGGGAACCTTCTACTCAGGGACTCCAGGATGAACTCTGAGCTCAGCACATGGGCGCAAACAAGAATCAGGACCTGTTCTCCAAACTGCAGGGAAGCAGCCCTCTCACCCACTGTGGAAAACCCCAAAGTTAAGAAAAAAAAAGGGGGGGGGGGCAGTATTAGCTGCTCCCCAGGAGTGCACTGAGGTGAACCTGACTATATAGATCCAGCTAGTAACTCTCTACGTCATGCAGAGCTGTTGTATCAATGGAAGCTGACCGTGTGGTGTGCAAAAGGTGAGGACTCACATTCAGGCAGATGGAGTAAAACAAAATCAAGCTTTTATTATAGCTGATAACACGAGCAGCAAACAAGGCCATTACAACAAGACTCTGACAAACAAAAACGGGAAGACTATTTATTTATAGAGAGGGAACGAGGGGAGAGCGGACACAGCTGGGGTAGAAAAGGTGAACAAAATAACACTAATGAGAGTCGGGAAAGTAAAGCAAAACACAAACACATGGCAAAATAAAAACAGTAAGAGAGAGGAACGCAGAAACGCAGACTAGACACAACATGGGGAGAAAACAGACCCAAAAACTACACACAATAGGGAGGAACACTAAGGAAAAAAACACAGGGAGATCTCCTCCAATGGTTAGTTCGGGAGTACCCTATGAGTCAGCATCTTGCTCAAGAATACTTCGGCATGCAGACTGGAGCAGCCAGGAATCGAACCACCAACTAGTAGATGACCTCTCTGCCTCCTGAGTTACAGCCACCTCTACTGATTCAGTTAGTTAGTTTAGTTAGTTAGGAACCACAACTTTTTTCATGTTGAAGAACTTTGTTTCCTTTGTTTTCCTAAATGCATCTGATGCATTTATGGACAAATGTGAACTTCGTTGTTACAGTTTATTATTGTTTCCTCTAGGTTTAAAGGACTTGCTTTAATTTTATAATCATAAATTTTAGCTTTTTTCTTTTTAAGTGTAAGAGACAGATGCATCACAGCATGGGGTTGTTGTGATGCATCAACCGTCCATCGTCCATTTAGTGTATCCATGTCAAACTACACCTACACACACACACACACACACATTAATAAAATATCTCACATTGTGTAATACTGAAATCTGTTTGATTATATCAAATATAATCAGATATATCAGCAGGAACGGGTAATAACTGGTGCCAGTTTAACTTCCTACTGGGTGCTCAGGTCACATTTTGTTGTTTATCCTATTTATAACAGGGATCAGTAGGATTCAGTCTCATTATTTCCTCAGATTGAAACCAGTAGGCTGAATCTTAGATAACAGTAATATTTTATCTAATAAATGTTTTTAGCAAATATGCTTAAAAAATGAGTTTGCTGGTTTTCTCTGACAGTAAACTAAGCAGCTTCTTACAGCTGGTCTAAGAAAATGAATCAAATATGTTTAAAGATAGATATGGACATGTACTGCAACATGTGATACACTAAACAATCAGCATATCATCACAGGAAATAGGTTCAGTGTACCAGGATGGCAGATGCGGATGGGATAGATGGTGTACACTCCACTGGGTTGACTGGTATGTTGGTTGTAGATGTCGTTGCAGTCCAGTGCGAGTACGAGAGGAGCAGCCTACAAAAACACTGGAAAGAAAACCTTCTTTACGACTTGCCTTCAACTTTGTATAATAAGCATGCAGCAGCTACTTAAAATGCTGATGAAAGCATTCAAATGCACCTTGGCTCTGGATGATTTGCTGATGCCTTGTTACTCTGGCTGACAGCTTGTACGTAATAGTTGGCCCTTGATCGTTCTGTATTTTGCGGGAATCACACACGCTGATATGAACTGGCTCACAGGCTTGTCAGAGTTTGCTGTGATACTGCATTGAGGATACGCAACAGACAAAACTGTTAGATATTAACAACCTGAAGATCAGCCACAAAGCCAATAATAGGATGTTCAAAGGGCCGTCCCACTGTGTGTATTGATACCGAGGAGCAGGATTTATGTTTTTATTAGGTTTGTTAATAATTAGATGCATCTGGCACGTGTTTATGAATGCAGAAATGTCACGTTTTAACCTTGGCCCAGTTTTTATAACTCCCATTTGTCCTTCAATCATATTGCTGATTGGATTACTGCTCTCCTAAACTTGGAAAGCAGTACAATTTTCAGAATCAACAATTTAAGTCTTTATATACTGCTCAAAAAAAGGAGCACTTTCTAATCAGAGTTTAGCATCAATTCAATGAAAACTCTGGGATATTGATCTGGTTAGGTAAGTTGAGTTGAATTGAATTGAATTGAATTCAATTGAATTGTTTTGCCTTTGGCTAGGGTCAGAGTCACTGCTGGTATCATGAGGCCATACCTGGACCCTACAGAGGTTACACAGGTAGTCCAATTCCTTCCGGATGGCACATCAATACGTGCCATCGCCAGAAGGTTTCCTGTGTCTCCCAGCACAGTCTCAAGAGGATGGAGGAGATTCCAAGAGACAGACAGTTATTCTAGGAAAGCTGGACAGGGCCATAGAAGGCCCTTAACCCATCAGCAGGACCAGTATCTGCTCCTTTGTGCAAAGAGGAACAGGATGTGCACTGCCAGAGCTACAAAGGTACCTCCAGAAGCCACTGGTGTGAACGCCTCTGACTAAACAATCAGACACAGACTTCATGAGGGTGACCTGTTCTCTGGTGGGCCCTGTGCACACTGCCCAACACCCTGAAGCACGATTAGCATTTGCCATAGAATACCAGAATTGGCAGACGCCCTGTGCTTTTCACAGATGAAAGCAGGTTCACTCTGAGCACACTTAATAGACATAAAAGGGTCTGGAGAAGCCGTAGAGAGAATTATGCCGCCTGTAACATCATACGGCATGACCGGTTTGATGGTGAGTCAGTGGTGTCTGGGCAGACATATCCATGGAGGGACGCACAGACCTCTACAGGCTAGGCAACGGCACCCTGACTGCCATTACATGTCAGGATGAAGTCCTTGGACCCTACGCTGATGCACTGGGTCCTGGGTTCTTCCTGGTGCCAAACACCAGGTGAGAGTATGCAGGCAGTTGCTGAAGGATGAAGGAATTGATACCATTGACTGATCCCCTTGCTCACCTCACCTAAATCCAATAGAACTCGTTGCAGACATTATGTTTTGGTCCTTTTGACATTGCCAGGCTGCACCTCAGACTGTCCAGGAGCTCAGTGACCTGGGAGGAGAGCCCCAGGACACCATCCATCATCTCAGCAGGAGCCCTGACATTGTCAGGCACGCATACAAGCATACAAGCATACAAACTACTGAGTACCATTTTGAGTTGCTGCAATAAAATTTAGACAAAATTAACTTGCCTGCTGCATCATTTTTTCACTTTGATTTTCTTTGAATTCACTGAGTAGGCTGATAATTATAAGTGGGCTGTGCTTGCAGCTTTGGAAAGTGTGTGTTATAAAATGTAACGTGCCGCACACATGGTAAATACATGTGTGCTTACATGTTTTAGAGGGCGCTACCTGCTGGCTGTCTCTGTAAGAGTGGCAGCTGATATTGTTTAACAGGTGATCTGAAAATTTTAAAGATGGTATAAATACTGGTTCATACCAAGAATATGAACAATGGTTGATCCCCAGACATCATGTCACCGGTCAAAATGCCAAAAACTGGATCATACATGGATGGATGTTGATGTTGTTTAAACGTAGAATCGAGTTTACGTCTCTTAGAAAGCAGATATAGATCAGATTATCAGAGGAATGAAATCCATTTGTCTTTTCTTTTTTTTAAACAGCAATAACTAACATTATCAGCACATGGTTGTGAACAGATAGAATGTCTCCAGACCAGGATGACCTGTTTTTAAAATAAATAATTAAAATGACTCTTTTAAGCTGTGTACAGTTTTGTGCATTAAAGTCCATTTCATGTGTTGCATAGTGAAGTTAATGCCAAACCCTGACCCGCTAACCTTAACCCTCCCTGTCGGGGATGTGAGCATCACAGGCTCAGGGATGCTCCTTTGAACACATGCAACCATTTATCTGAGTATTTAAAAGTAGGAGGGTGTGGATCTGAGTCACCCTGTGGGTAGATTTTTTTTTCTCCTCATTCTTTCTGTCAAAATTTTTTTTTATTTTGTTTCTTTCATTGTGTTCTAGTTGATAAAGAGATGACAGAAAATAACTGTTGAACATAAACTTTATCATACTAGAAAGTGCAACAACGACATCCAGGCAACGATGAAGATGAACCACGAACGGTCACATCTGTGACATCTGTTCAACTTTTACTTTTGAGCTGTTTTTTTAACCACGACTAGATGTCAAAAAAAGAGACCGCCACCCAACACTTTCTAATTCAAAATGTTTGCTAGTGTGACGTTTAACCAGACACTTACTCTGGATGGCATCAGCTCGGCCTCCAGCAACACGGTGAAGAATCTTGGAGTCATGTTTGACCAGGATACGTCCTTTAGTGCACATATTAAACAAATATGTAGGACTTTCTTTCACCTGACCGATATCTCTAAAATTAGAAGCATCCTGTCTCAGAGTGATGCTGAAAAACTGGTTCATGCATTTATTACTTCTTGGCTGGACTATGGTAATTCATTATAATATTTATGCCACGAGTCCCTCTCAGTACTTTGATTTAGTGACACCACTCTGCATGTTCCACGCTCTCATATTCAGACAGCTATTCTTTTCACTCTTTTATCAGCACCAATGCCGAGCTCTCTAATGTCCATGTAGATCCTCAGTCATCCAGGTCATAGTAGTCTCTGGAGCCTGGAAAAACGCAACTGGAATTCTTTAAGCTTCTTAAAGATGTTTCACCTCTCAGTCTTCAGTTCTAAAACCAAAAGGTGGAGAGTCCCAGGATATAAGCCCCAGTGGGGTTACCCCTTTCGGAGGTGGTCTTTGACCTACTCTTGATCATGTGCATCGTCACATGAGTCAATGTGTGAAGAAAGGTGTTTCAGGTGAAACCACTGCGAGACTTCATCCCACTCTATCAAGTGACCTTTGAGGTCATGTGTCTGCCTGGAGCTGAACAGGAAGCTTCACAGCGACACCTGAAGCTGCCAATAATTAATTGATGATCGATAGGAAGCAGAGAGAAAGGAGCCTCCTGCAGCTCAGACTGAAACTTTGAATCTGCGCTCAGAGCCACACCGTAAGAAATCCACATGTACTGCTCAATGACTGCTCAATAACCTGTTACAGTCTCAGCCCTGATATTGATCACAGCTTCAGCCAGGAAGAAAAATCCAGTCAAAATTGAAAGAGAAGGCAAACAGAGGCAGATTTATTTCTGTAGCACAAAATAATCAGTACAACTGAAAACAGCACAAAGCAGTAAACGAGGTAACAATTTTATGGATTCAGGATCAGAAATCAGAAACTTTAGAAGTGAAGCTTAAACCCTGAAATATGAAACATTCTCTTTCTCGTGTCTCTAAACTTGGTTTTCATGGTTAATAAAAGTAGAAATTCAAAGTCCAAAGAAATCGTCCTCGGCTGGATGAACTTCTGCTGGTCGTGTTTGTTAAATCTAATAATCAAATAATGGTTATTGATCTCTAAATAGCAACAAGAGACCCTCACAGAACACAACAGCATCGTGATCATCAGGTATGAACGGTGGAGCCTACAGGTGTGTGACAGCTGTTTGCAGTAATTTCTGCATGAAATGAGAAACTGAGCCTCTGTAGGCTGCAGGCTGTGCTCAGTTTCTCTTCTGTTAAAAGAAGAATTCTTTATTTGGGTTTGACTCAAATCATGTGATCCTCATGAACCAGTAGGGGGCGTCACAGCTCCACGGTTCTTCAGTCCAACACACATCAGCCACTGTTTGATCTTCTAGGAAAGAAGCTGTTGTTGTTCAACATCTGACACCTCCAGGTTAAAAAAATGTTTCTAGTCCTTTTTGACCCAATTTTCTGTTCACCCCAGTCCTGGCTCTGCTTGGTCCGTTGTGACATATCTCAGGACCTAACAGAACCAGAACCAGGAGCAGGGCCATGATGGGACCAAACTGTGCATTTGTGTTTGTTTATGTGTGGACCAGGGAGCTGGTTTATTTGGAGAAAAAAAAAAACACAAACACTATCCTGCTCAGTCCCGTCCTGGTTCTGGTCCTGGGATGTATGGCGCATCCCTCCGGCGTGACTAAGCATAAAAACACGCTGTGGTGTCATACCTAGAAATGCTGACACCTGACACCTGAGACCGTCCGCCCCACCCACTCGCCCCTGGCCCAGCTGGGGGAGGTGTGGTGCTGACGCTGCGTTCTCGGCTCAGCGGGAGACAAACAGAGATGAGGGGGCAGACGGGTACGCTGCGGTCGGGGGCCTCAGAGTCTGGTTAATGATTGAGGGGCGGCAGGCACTTATTGACTGAAGGAGCTTTTAAACTCTGGTGTCACAGACAGAATAAGAAAAACTCCACTGTCTCTCTACTGGCTTCGATTCGCAGACGCTGGGAGCGAAGAAGATGAAGGGGACGCTCTTCCACTCTTTAATGACATTACTCTGATTCTGTCCTGCTATACTATAAACGAACTCCACCGTCTTTTATACTTCTTCACTTTCCCCTCATATTTTTCCTCATCTTCTTTTGTCTTCCCATTCCTGCAACTCAGCTTCATCTGGCCGATCAGCTCTCCTCATTGGAGGAGGGCTGAGTGTACCTGGATACCTGATCACCTGCAGAGACGCATCTTAAAGTCCAGTCTAATCTTTTGAGGGGGACATTTTTGTTTTTTGAACCGCCTTCTGACAGGCTTCAAGTTTCACTGCAGCAGCAGGCTGAACAGGTTTATTTTCTGGGACCGGATCTCCTCAGGACCAGGACCAGGACCAGGTGAAGCTGCAGCAATGGTTGCTGGGAAGCAGCGGGGCAGCAAAGTGTCTCCTCCAGATGGCGGGTGGGGCTGGGTGATTGTCGGCTGCTGCTTCATGGTGACGGTCTGCACGCGTGCAGTGACCAGGTACACACACACACACACACACACACGTCTTTGTAGCTGTGTGAGGACCCTTAAAATACTGCAGTTTGGGGCCTTTAACCCCGAAACACTGTGCACCAAGTGAGGGCTGGACTCACTCCTGGTTGCTGCAGGTTTCCGTGAATGTCTGGACAAGAAACAGCAGTTTGGATCAGAACACTGCACACAGGTGTGTTAGTGTGTTGTTGTGTTAATTCTGAGTTTACTGATAGTTTTATGCAAACAAAAATAGAGAATCTTCTCTGCTGCATTTTGAGAACAAAGCTGACATTTCATCATTAAAAGAACTGGCCCAGTCTTTGAAATGTGAGTTATTCTCAAAATGCAAAAATCCTTTTGTGTGTGTGTGTGTGTGTGTGTGTGTGTGTGTGTGTGTATAAAGTATGTATATAGACATATTTAAATAGGTCAAAACAATTACAGAAGCAAAATCTTCAGTGGAAAAGACTCAAAATACTTGCAGCTGACCCTCAATGAGTAGGACTTCATGGCAATTAGCTATTAACAAACTGTTATCAAACAGCTGTTAAGTAACAGGGTAAATGAAAATAAAAAAATTCCAATTCGGACTATTTGAAAGATTCAATTAAAAACACATTTTCCAAAAAGCAAGTAGCTGGAGATGAGCAGGGTTTGTTCCAAGGATTAATTAACACACAGAGTTAGACAAAAACACAAGAAAGTATTTAAGCACCTCCTGGGAGTGTCTGCCTTAAGTTAGAAAAGCCCACAACAGCAAAACAAGCAAGAGGAGACAAAGACAGAAGAAAAACTCCTGACATGCCTATAGGAGGATTCATACAGGATTCCACACAGGAATTCACCCCCCCCCCCCAGCTAATTTACATAATGTGTCATCAACTGAAACCTGATCACAGACTGATAACTTCGGGGCAAACTGCCAACTATGTTCTCAGGTGTGCTAAAAAACATAACATCTTCGGAGTACCCCACGCTTTATGACAGTTCTGACAAGCATAGAAAATAATGGATCCTCCTCCACTTAAAAAGCCTTTGCTACACCCCCACTTTTACACAGAATCCACTTAATTAGAAAGTATCTCTGTAATAATTCATATTATCCAAACACAAGTTGGTCTGCTGAGTCAGGCTTCAGGGGACACCGTCATAAAGTAAAATAAAACACAATATGAGGTGATACAATGTCATGTGGACCAAAATGTGTGCATAGGAAAGATTGAGGTCTCATGCAAAGTATGAGAGTAAATATAACAGGCCTCAATCTTAAGCTACTAACCTAAAGCATACGGTGTTCATTAATCCAGTGTATGTGACCACTATTGTTATTATTACTAGAAATGATTACTGTAAATATCAATACCATAGTAATAAAAATACCAGACAAGACACTGTCCTGTGGGCTGACCAATCAAAAGTTGAGATTTAGTTTGGAAATAATTTTTTTAATAGAAAAAAGTTTAAAAATCTAATTAAAAAACACCATCAAAGATCAGCGATGGTGAGAAAATAAGAATCAGTATCCAAAGTTTTAAAGATTAAACACGGGAAACATGCACAAAAATACATTATTTTTATAATAATCTCACAAAATCTTGCTTATGACAAAATTCCCAGATTTACCTCTGCTGAGGATACTCGTATCCACCTTCATACTTATCCACCTCACGGATCAGTCCGAACAACTCTGGATATCTTGACTCTTTGGCGTCACTATCCTCAGAACCGAAGTCCTGCACTCTAACATGCCGGGCTGTGGCTCAGGAGGGAGAGCAGGTCGTCTGCCCACCTCCTGCATGTCAAAGTACCCTTGTGCAAGATAGTGAAGCCCAAGTTGCCCCAATGCATCAATGTGAGTGTGTTTGGTACTTGTAAACGGTAAATGGACTAGTTCTTATAAAGAGCTTTTCTACTCTAGCTGAGCACTCAAAGTGCTTCATACAACACGTTTGCATTTACCTGTTCACACACACATTGATATTTCAAAGAGCTTTCCACCTTTTCAATTTCAATTTCAATTGAATTTCAAGGATACCTGGGACTGGAGCAGCTAGCTAGCGCCTGAGCCACAGCCCCCCTGTACAGACGGGTGAATGAGGCTTTTATTAGAAAGCACTTTGAGTTTGAGTATAGAGGGTTGATACAGGTACCCTTCTACCATAATATTATTTGCTTATTAAAAATTTTTTCAGCACATTGTGCTCGTACTTCAGCAGCATGACTCCACAAGAAAAGTCTGGCTGCCAAACTGGCCTGATGTGGTTCAGACCATCAGCCACTGAAACATCTTTTATGAAACCAAAAATAGCACAAAGATGCTACATTTGGCAGTTGAAATGCTCACAGAGGGTTAAAGAGGAGCTGATGCACCTCACACATGCTGCAGCAGGCTTCGACATGACTGATCGCCCGGGGCCACTGGGAGTATATTGTGCTGGTTGTTTCACCAAATGCTGGCCTGTTCGGGCAAGTGATGGTGATTTCACCCATCACGGAGATTCACCCGTGAAGGGGACCCCACTAACCAATGTTTTTTTCTTGGTGTCAGCACTTTCACATGACAGGCCACTTAAACAAAGCATGGCTCCAAACCTCCAATGAGAGTCCTGTATCAAAGCACATGATCAGCCAACTTAATGGTGAAAAGACATCTTTCAGCTGTGTCATGTACCTAAACTTTGCGTTACAGAGACAGAATAAGCATATATTCTTTCCTAATGCATGTTTACGTTTACTCACTGGACACTTTATTAGGCACACCTACCACCAGGTTGGATTGCCGTTTCCTTCAGAGCTGCTTTAATTTTTCATGGCTCAGATTAAGCAAACTGCTGGCATGCTCTTCTGCTTCACGGTTGGAGATGTTGTGCATTCAGAGATGCTCTTCTGCATAACTCAGTTGTAGCAAGTGGTTATTTGAGTTCCTGTTTCCTTCCTATCAGCTCGAAGCAGTCTGGCCATTCTCTGTAAACCGCAGGGATGTTTGTGCGGAAAAATCCCAGCAGATCAGCAGTCTCTGAAATACTCAGGCCAACAACCATGACACATTCACAGTCACTTAAATCACTTTTCTTCATCATTTTGATGCTCAGCTTGAATGTCAGCAGGTCATCTTCATGCTTACATGCTTTGAGTTGCTGACATGTGATTGGCTGATTAGATATTTACATTATTGAGCAGTAGAGCAGGTATGCCTAATACAGTGGCCACTGAGTGTATTATTTGTATAGGGATGTGTTTAACATGAAGCACACAGCACAGCATTTATAGCTTGACCTTATGGCTTTCAAGAGCGAAAGTATAAATAATCAAATTCCAAGCAGATATTTTAAAAAAGAAAATCATATTCCTCAGTTTTAATATCAGACGCTGATCTGAGGGCTGCTAGAAGGTGACAAACACGAGCAGACAAGCTGCAGCAGTTCACACGAAAAGTCCACAAATAGTTAAAGTTGTTTGTTTTCATGCAGCAGCACGATGACAGGAGCAACACACACACACATCATACACAGACACACCTATGCACACACATACACACAACATACACACACGTACACGCCTCAAAGAGGCACAACAAACATGTTTGCAGAGTTTTGCTGCAGCAAAAATACAAATAACTGACTCAGTGTCATCGTATGTGGATTAAACCAGAGGGATTGTGTTGTTACTGGTTTCACTGGGAGCACTGGATGCTGTTTCCTGCTGTTCAAAGTGGTTTTTCTAGAAATGTTTCACACAGAGCCCTGTGGGATATTTCCTTCAGCTGCAACTCGATCCAGACAAACTGGTTTCATTGGTTCTTTCACTCTCCCTCCTCCACCTAAGGGAGAATTTCATTTAGTGACGCAGAACTGAGTTTAATATGAAGCTGCAGCCTGCAGCTGGTATGCTTTAAAAATCCTCAGAGTTCCTCCTCTCGGTTTTTAATCCTGTACTGCAACAAGTTACTTTGAAAAGTTTTACCCAGCAGAGGAAAACTGGTTCTTATTCCACCATCAAGTGTTTACATGAACACAGACACACACATATAGACGTGGACAAAATTGTTGGTACCCTTAACTTAATATTTTGTTGCACAACCTTTTGAGGCACTCACTGCAATCAGTTGAAATCTGGAACTCGCAGTGAGAGTTCTGCACCTGCCCGCAGGTATTTAGGCCCACACCTCATTAGGAAACTGCTCTAGCTGTCTCAGGTTTGAAGGGTGCCACCTCAGGATAGGCCAGTGTATTGTTCTAAGCCATTCCTGAGTGTTGTTAGCTGTGTGTGTGTGTTTTTGGGGGGGTTTTTTTTGAAGGGGGGTCATTATCCTGTTGGAGGACCCATGACCTGCGACTGAGACAAAGCTTTCTGACACTGGGCAGCACACCACAAACAAGGGCGTTCTCCCAGAAACTTTGTGGCTTGTCAATATGTATTTGGCAAACTCCACTCTCCCTTTTTTATGATTTGCTTTGCCACAGGGGTGTCCTCCTCAGTCATCTTCTATCGAGTCCACTTTCGTTTAAACATCTACGGATGGTGCAGTCTGACACTGATTTACCACATCCACATTCAGGGAGGTTGGCTGCAGTCCAGTGGACCTTAAACCTCTGAATATGTGCAGGCACAGTCACATGAACATCAATTTGCTTGGAGATGCTTGTAAATAATTGTCTTTCACATTTCCTGAGACAGCTCTCTGCTTAGCTTTCTGTGGTCCATGTTCAACACCATGATACCAAACAGCACAGTGATGACTTTTCACCCTTTCAGCAGGCAGACTGACTGATTACAGGTTAGAAGGCACCTGTGATGCTAACTACAGGACACACCTTAGTCTAACATGAAAAGAATGAAGAGTTGCTGCTGCTGCTGCAGTTGTCACAGTTAAATGGGCCGGTGGTCACCTTTAGAAAGCTGCTGTGGGATCAGCCTCGGTGCTCAGCTGAGGGCGAGCTGGATCAACTGACTCTATGAATGACAAACGGTCAATGTGTTCAGCCTCTCGGCTGCAGCTGGGCCTGAGTCTCAGGAGGTGAAGGGGTTAAATGGAGAAATGTGGTCCCCTTCTCTGACCTTTGACCCACATTTCCTGCTCCCAGTTTGTACACCAGTAAGAGATCCCGACCTCAAACTGGGTCTGATTGTTGTGCAGCTGGAAAACTTCTCAGTAAACAGAAACACGTGTTCAGAGTTGGAGTGAATGATGATCAGCACACTGGGACGGTCCCAGTGCTCTCAGTGAGGTTGGACAGTTGGACTGTGCTCCATGTTTCTCACAGAGTTGCAACACATTTCTCTTTGATCTGATTAGAAATCAGCTGTGACTGACACACACACACACACACACACACACACACACACACACACACACCGGGATCCGGGACGTCAGAAACAAGAGTGGGCTACTTTTTCTGTCCTGTTCTCTTAAAACAGATCAATGATCAGTTTGATCCATTTCAATTCAACAACCACAGGAAGCTCCCCTCCTAAATCCTACCCTGCTTCCTGCTCCTTTCTGACTGTAACAGGACTGTCATCTCCAAAATGAACTAAACGTTTTCTTCAGTCAGGCCTGAAAGCAGAAACTCTTCAGCGACGAGTTCAATGAGGTCAGATGAGCTGAGTAGGGCGCTTATTTCCTCATTGACGACTATACACTGGAGTCGCCTCCTGCTGGACATCAATGAGAATGCAGGTTTAAGGCTTTCCTTTTAACACCTCAAAGCTACGTCCATTTTTAGCTCACTATTTTGGGGAGAGAGAAATACAACTCCCAAGATGCATTTCAGCAAGACAAATCCAATTGAGCTCTAAATAGACAGCAAAGATGAAGATGTTGGGAAAATGGTCACAGCAATAAATTCCAATTAAGTCACTGACAGTCGCAGTGTGTCTTCATAGCTGAGCATCAAACACTAGGTATGCTAACCCTCTTGTGTGTCTGCAGGTGCATCTCCATCTTCTTTGTGGAGTTCCAGGCTCACTTTGGGGCCGACTACGCTGCCACCGCCTGGATCCACAGCCTGGTGGACTGCAGCACCATGCTCTGCGGTGAGTACCTGTTGGTCCACAGTTAGAAATCAAAGAGTTGTTTCCTTTGACCCCGAGCTGAACACATCTGTGTGTCCAGCTCCTGTCGGCAGCCTGGTGGGGAACCGCTGGTCGTGCCGGGTGGCAGTGATGTTGGGAGGCCTCCTGTCCTCCTGTGGGCTCCTGCTCAGCTCCTTTGCCACAAACTTGGAGATGCTTTACTTCAGTGCAGGAATTCTCACAGGTCAGACTCAGACTTGCTGTCTCAGAATCTCCTGCTCTTTAATGTGATGACTCATTAAATCTGTCTGCAGGTCTGGGCTTCGCCCTCTGCTACACCCCCGCCATCGCCCTGGTGGGCTGTTATTTCCAGCAGAGGAAGGCGTTGGCGTATGGCATCGCGATGTCAGGCAGTGGGATTGGAACGTTCGTGCTGGCGCCAGTTGTGCAGATGCTCATCGAGCTGTACTCATGGCGGGGGGCGCTGCTTGTCCTCAGCGCCTTTGTTGCAAACCTCTGCGTTTGCGGGGCGCTGCTCCGACCAATCAGACTGCAGGCTGAGAAGGAGGAGCCCTGTGGGGAGAAGCAGTGTTGTACGTGTTCTCGTCAATAACATGTTCCTTCAGCAGTTGATTCAGATATTAAGATTCACCTCTGTTCTGATGCAGGTGATGATGTGGAAAAAACTCCCAAAGAAGGCATAGATATCCTGTCTCTGCCATCTTCACGTGGAAGCTCCGCCCCCAGGCAGAGGAGGATGTGGAGCTTCTTGTCCTGTAAAGAGTATCGCTTCCTGTTGCTGCCAGACTTCCTGGGTCTGGCTGTGTCCTTCCTGTTTCTGGCAAGTGGCTGCAGCCTCCCCTTCGTTTACCTGGTGCCCTACGCTCTGAGCGCTGGTGTCAGCCACCAGAACGCTGCCTTCCTTATGTCCATCCTGGGAGTCATCGACATCGTGGGAAACATCACCTTTGGCTGGCTGACGGACAGAAGGTACGGCA
>VUQJ01045017.1:22822-38164 GCA_015108635.1 Andinoacara biseriatus | reverse complement strand
AATAGCCAGATGGCATCATGCAAATCTCAACAAAGCATCCAATCCGTACTCCAGTTAATCTAAATACTTTTAACGACTTGCAAGGCTCATCATAATCAGTTATGACTGATCCAGAACAGAAAATCAGCTGTTATCATTTTGTAGTGCACAGTTTTATCTTCTCGTTAAGCACATCTGGAAGTTCTCCAAGTCTGCGAGAGTCTTTTGGCCTGTGAGCAGTACAGAATAACTGCATGGCCTGCGGACATATTGACAGTAGTTGTTGAGTGAGAACAGAACATTGCTCCCACCATTTACCTGCCCACAGTCTGCCTGCCAGTTCACTGAATTAGATGGGTGATGTCCAAAACACAAGCTAATGTCTTTATTATTACAGAACAGGCACTAGCTGCATTACTGCATAGTTCTTTTTTTTTTTTTTTAAATGCATGATGTCAAGTGTCTGTGTACTTGTTCTAAACTGGTCTTTATCGCTCACACACCTTCATGCACATGTCATAGCGGTGCATGCATCTGTACGCAAGGTTCTGGTGCTGCACAAGCCTCGCCTGCTGCGCACACACACACGTACACACACGCTTGAGCACAGAGAGGCCAGTCTTGCACATGGCCTCCATATGGCAAAGCCCACTTTTATTAGGGCCAGGGCCAGTGTGAATATGTGTGCGTGTGTGTGCCACTCAGACACCAAGGCTCTGCCAGACATGGCTGAAGGAATTTCAATTAGCGTCTCTTCCTCCCTCCCCTCGCCTGCAGTCCTCTCTGACACACACACACGCGCGCACACACACACATTTTGCACACATGCACAGAAAGAGCTCAGCCATTAGGCTGCAACGTGTCACTAACTATAATGGCATCAGGTCATGGCATTAGAGGCACAATCCATCAATTTCAGCAGCTCTTGCCACTTGATTATTTTAGGAAATAGGTAAGAACTTTCCAGGGAGAAAAGGAAATCTTAATATGAGAATGTGGTCATGCAGGCTAAACCTTTCAGGCCATATTTTGTCTTGGCAGCATATTTAGAAAGCATTTCATTAAGCTGTATCGACCTGATGGTAAGTGCAGATGTTCAACATGCTTCAGACTGAGAGATGTTTGAGAATTTCGTAATTAAATAATATGTGTGTCTGTCCAATATCAAACTATACTGTCCAGGTGCTAGTTCTTATATAGCATGACTATACACAAGCTTACAAGTAGAGCACCATGTATGCTTACAGTAATACTCCACAATACACACTTTGTTTATTTTTATACTTCAGATTATAACAATGCTCATTTATATTGTGATGCTTTTCCAGCTACATACAGATTTTTGGACAAATTGGTTCTCTGATGCTGGTTTCTGGTTTGTACCTATTGGATAATATAACATAATATAAAGCAAACTTTCTCTACATGCAACATCCTATATAATGTAACTACACAAAAGAGTGCACTCAAGTTTCTCCAGAGTGTAAATTCAGGTGTGCAAGTCTACCCAAGACTTCTTTGGCTAAAATGTGGCATTTCTTCAGGAAAGCATTATATTGAAAAAGTACCAAGAGGGTTAATTGCTGTGGTTATCGTAGTCTAATAGTCTGGTAATGTTCAGGAAGTCAGATCGCAAATGAGTGTCATTAGATGGTGTCAGAGGTGATGAAGAAGTTTTAGCTGCAGCTCTGGGGTCGAGGCTTTCCTCCACAGCGGAGCCTTGCTAATGATCTTGTCAGAGCTGAGGCCAGCACATCACTCAGGCTTTAGAGAATCGTGCATTCTGATATGTTATGAGCTAAATGCCCATCTATCCATCTCACCTCATAAGGCCTTTTCAAATCAGGCGTTTGGGTCTCAGTTTGGAAATCTTTTGGGACCACCATGAGATTGGCATCCATCCTCCCGCTGACCGTAAGAAACAAGACTGTCCTTGTTTCCTTCCCTCCATTTTGTCCATAGACTGTCACATCTTGTTTACAAACGACTAACACAGTGTAATAAATGGATGTGCGCTTGCGGTTGGACTGCAGACTTGCGCTTGTGAGTAGCTCAGTTACTGTTGAACGGTGCCAACGTGACAGCACCTGGAGCTTTGATTCTCATTGTAAAAACTGCCACACACACACACCGGTGGTTATCACGCATTAATCACTGAGCTGTCATGGAAGAATCAATCCACAGTTTTAGACTCTTAATACTCTGGATATCATTCCGATTTAGAGCAGGGTTCCTCTGTCTGGGATAATTACATGGGTCTGCCCCCTCTTGTTTGACCTCTACCTATTGACCTGAGTCAGGAAGCACTGCTAATGGAAAGGTCAGCACTACACGTAGTGTATCACTTTTGGTTGCACTCTGCCAGTGTCAGTTTTTTGTTGCTAAGAGAGAAAAATTTCATGCTCACAAGTCTCCAAAAGAGTCTGCAATACATTTTGTATCTGCAATGATGCATTCACATCCAGATATTCCTTTTGTGTCTATTTTGAAGTCAGTGCCAAAGTTAAAATGTTCCTTCCACCAAATTAACTTGTTTTAGGTGCTGGTGTCCTGAAACCAGATGAATAATGGAATTCTATGCAACGGCAAAGAAACGTTTTAGGGCAATTCCAGATAATACAGGAAAAAGCAAAAAAATTACTTTATTACACTTTCATAACATTAGGAAAACTGGACTGTTACAAAAACTCTGTGGGTTGCACTCTGTATTGTAAAAAAGCAAAAAATGCTTTAGAAATGCAATAATCAGACTGTGGAATAAATTTGAGCTTTGAACTGTGTACATATTTAAAACTACATGCATTTATTCAGCTCCGTATTTTGTGTCTATAAACCTTCAATGACTCAGCAAGGTGAAAGCCCAATAAATGCAACAAGTGCCGGCACTTCCTGGATCTTGAGATTAGTCGCAGTCTTTTGCTTTTCCGTTTTTTGGATTTCTCTATTTTGCTGCTTTAGTCTGTCCCTTGATGGGATGCTTGATGAGCGTGTTTAGGGTTCTCATGGGAAAAGGTAACAGTGGGGGCCATAAAAGAGAGTTATGAGGAGGTACTGGAAGTACCAGAGGTTTATGTCAGCATTGGTTTTCATTTAAAGTTACTCTGACATCTTCATGGACTCTTCTCCCCAGCAGCTGTAAATAAAAAGGGCGCGCAAACATCGCTGCAGAAGCTAGTTCAGGAAAAACCGAAACGGGTGCTATTAAGAGCCAACGTCAACAGTTACATTCAGCAGTACTCTGAAAACATACAATAAACATATACTGTCTACATTTCTTCCTTCTGGACTTTAATTCAGTTACAACTTCGATCTTGTTTACATGCAGGATCTCACTGAGAATGCGCTTTGGTAGTTATACACAAAATAATGGAAAAGAACATTCACAGTAAATGAGTGTAATTAGAGTCTTCCTGTTTTGATTTCAGACTGCACATCTTCCTTGTGATTTTTTTTTTTTTTTTTAACATTTCAAATGCAGCGAGAGTCTGGATCAAATCATGTCACTTTTGAATTATGACTCATTTTGCTGTAATCTGTGGTGCAAATGTTTTGGGATCTCTTACAAGGGAGAAACATTTCCAAAGCTCCCCTTAGAGTCTTCATTAAGCATATCTCCACCACCATTCACACTCTTAGATGCAATTAGAGCTGTTTGTATTCTAAAACCTTTCACCTTAAAGGCTTCAGCACTGTTTCAGATAAATGAGCGAAGCATTTCAGTTTGAGTCCTCGGTGCTCGCTTCATGTGTGCCAGCACCTGATGACACATGACACATTCTGGCTTTCTGCTGCTGTTGTCAAGAAAACCAAACTGAATGTAACTCTTTGCATATTTTATCAATTTAGATCATTTAGGCTTTTAGCGTCACTTGATGACCAATATTTCTGTTTGCCAGCCAGCTGGCTAATAAGCAGAGCCACACGGCAGCAGCGAGGCTTTGTTGCACCCTTTCATTGCAGTTTTGTGTGTCACAGTCATAACAGAGTTTGTGTTTGCTCAGAGATGATGTGGGTGTGAGTAATGGCCACAATCTGTGTCTTATTGGGATAAATGTCCCACATCAGCACATTTAATATGCTGCAGACTCTTTTGTGCAGACCACCCCCCCAGGGAGCTCCAAGTCCCACTTTGAGACGCGAATTTGTTGTAAATTAGATGGCAAAAAGGTAAGACTTGCTATTAAATCCCTTCACTATTTTATGTTCCATTCATTCAGTGGTCTCACACACACAGGGATAAGACTATGAATGCCCTTTAATCCTTTACTATCCAAACTGTGTCATTTCTGAAGCACTCATTGTTTGGCTGACTCAGGAATAGTAACACATGCATGCTGACAGTAACACCTCAGTTAATAAAAGTTTCTTGTTAAGATATTTCTTTGTTTCAGTGCTGTTTTTGTTTAGTTTTTTGGGGTTTTTTTTTTTGCAAAGAGTCACTGAGGACAATGCCAGGATCTGTCTTCCTTTACTATTTACACACTTCCTGTCATCACCACTTGATATCTTCCCATAAATTTACTCCCTTGTCGATTAATGCGTCAGCTACAACAAGATGGAAGAGCCAGATTTCCGTAGGCAGACCAAGGCAGTCCCGCCACAAACCCAATTGGGCACCACCTTAAACAAAAGTCTTTCAGCAACAAATTATGTTTTTGTAAGATCTTCCGCTGCTTTGGAGCACTTCAGCTCAGCGAAGAGAGGGCCAAACATCAAGAGTCGATTACTATCCGCAAAATCTTTTTCATTGTGTATATTTTGATGATTCCTGAAGAATACAATGTTACATATACTGGAGAGTGGGTGAGACAGAATAAAAGGCAGGAGGAGACACTCTGATACGCAACAAGGTTTTACAAGGTTTACGTTTCACCTGCCCACAGAGGCTCATATTATTCATATGGAAGAATTGACAGCATCAATGCAAACACATTTCCCAGTCATTAAGTACTTGAGTCATAAAATTGCACAATCTGAAGAAAAATATCAAAAGAATAAATTTCCCATAAATATATCATTATTTTAACCATTTTTTTCTTTCACTGAAGTATAAAGAACATTTTTATTTGTCAAATGGACAGAAACTGCAGCAAAATACATTTCTATTAAATAAGGTAACCCAGCATTTTACTGTGCACATCAACAGTGGGTGGAGACCTCAGCATGAACAAAGTTATTGCAATTCTGTATAATGAACTTGGGGTCTTGTTGCCTTTAAAACGGTTGCTTCAAGGACAGGGACTAGATCTGCAACCACTCGCAGCCAAGACTGCGATAAGCTATCAGTCAGTCTGAATTGGTCTGGTATCAGTTAGCAGTTGGGTCAAATTTGGCAATTACGTGCAATATTGTTGTGAATCAACAATTAACTGTGATAAATCACTGCTGTTGCCACCTCGGTGCAGACTGACCAGATCAATTGCAGTGTGTTGCAATCTTTCTATGTTTGTAAGTTAGATGGCAATTGTTTGCAGCCCTTCACCAATCTGTTAGCGAGAGACTGCAGTCACCTGGACCGCAGTTGCACAGGTTGCCTAGTGGGAGGCAGCTTGTGCAGTTGCCTTGCAAATGAGAGTGGTTGCATCATCTAATTGCTATCGGTGTCAACGAATGTAAAAAAAATTCAGTGCAATCACAAGACCAACACCAATGTTTCCTGCTTTTACTTTAGCATGACTGAGCCATCAGCTGTGCCTAACAGAGACCTCTGTTTCAGACACGTCAACTTTGTATTTAGCTCTTCAAACCTGAAAACATTAGACAGCTAAATGGTTGATTGACAGAAAATGGCAAATCACTGGAAATATGAAACTTTGGTTCCAGATTTTTGGTGGTATAAGGATTCAGGACTTTTCTCTGTCATGCAGAATCACGCTGAATATCTCTGGGTTTTCGACTTTAGACATCTGAAGATGTAAAACACATTTTTTGTTTCCTTTTTGGTCATTTAACATACCAGTTATTTACTCAAGAGAATACTTAACCTCTGAACGCTTCTTTCAGAAACTATATTATAGTATATTTTTACAAGATTTTTTTCTACCTGTAGAGATGCTGTAAAATGTTCAGATGAAGCCTAATGCAGAAAGTGTCATGTTTGTGTGAGCCTGGTGCCTCTGAACAGGCCGAATTCATGGCCAGTAAAGCAGTGGGAGGTGGAGAATAGCATCTGTGACAGATAACATCCAGGGCTGCTGCCATATAGACACCACGTGCTTTAGGATAAGCCCCCACCAAACACACACACACACACTCTTCACCCTTAACCCTGCTACACACACACACACTGCATAAAATTGAGCCCCTTAATGGAGTCATCAAAGGTAGTGCTCTGAGTTGAGACCGGAGAAGCATCTGGACAGTCTGGTTGTTTGAACAGAGCTGTTAGGAATGCCGGCTCATTACTCTGTGTGTGTTTGTGCGTGTTAAGTGTGTGTGTATGTGTGTGTGTGTGTTTTCTGAATGTGTACAAACATTGTCACCGCTTGCACGTGTATTAAAGAATAAAGAGCAAAGCAGAGAGCGGATGTGTCGAGCTGAATAAGTTTTGTGCACGTCAGTGGGAAATATTAGTGTTGTAATATAAGAAAGATCTCTAAACACTGAGAGTCCATCGGCAACAACTCCAACCACAACAGTTGGGCAACACCGTGCTGGCAGCTGAACTGTAAATGAAAAATGTGTGAAATGCAGACGACCGTCACAGCACTCTGCCTGAAAACATGACTCCTGCTGCGTCAGGCCTGTGAATGATTTTGACAGAAACTGGCAGCTCAGGCACTTTATCATGTTACAAAGTCAACCCCGTTTAAGGAATCACAGTTTCTCAGGTGGTTTTCCTCTCAATCAAATCACGGTTAACATCACCGTGAATTTCTCCTGGCTGCTCTTAAGCGGGCGTGACTTGCTGTTGGTCTCACTGATTACAAACTTCATCTTATCTCTTGGCTCGACCTCCGGCATCTAAATGTTTTCACTCAGGCGATCATAGCAAGGCCAATCGTGAAATCAGATGTAGTTTTAACAGTGTGCGGTTTATTTCTTTACATGCTGATGTGAGCGCCTCAGTCAGGAAAGGAAATAAAACCACTGCCCAGGCGAGAGTAATCTAATACAGCGAGCGCAAGTCAAACAGAAAAGGCCAAACATCATTTAATTTAATGTTTACACCATAAATCAAATATGTGCAAAATAAAATCTGAAAGAAAATCAATTTACCAAAACTTCCTTTTGTAGAAAAATTCTCATCATATTGGAAATCAGAAACAGCCCTCTGTTCTCTCAGCGGTCATGTAATCTGTCAGCTCGGCGGGCTTAGATGTGGCCACTTAACACAAGAAGATACTGCTGTCAACCACATCAGTCTAAACAAATACCTCAGTGCTTCCCAAAATACACAGCATACTGCATTTTCTGCACTAAACCCAATATCTTCACAAGCAATCTGCATAACTGAGAGATTGTTTTTTGTGCTCTCTCGGACTTCATAAAGAGAGGAATAAATAATGCAAAAAAAAAATAGTCTAATCCTGATAAAACTGTGGCCTCCGAGGCCGCACCAAATTAAAAGGACTTTTTTTTTTCTATTTATGTGACCAAATAGAGCAAAAAAGAAAATCTGATTTGGTGGTCTATTTCCCCCCTTTTTGAATTCTTCTATTCTTCTGCATCTTTTCCCACTGGATTTTCTTTTCTTTGGAGTCTTTGGTGGTTGCCTGTATGTAAACTCTCATGTCACTGTGAATACGAAATGTCGTCAGTCACTCTGCTGCTTGTTTCAAAGAGAAAAATGATCTTAGTGTTTAGACCTCAGCGCATGAAAGGTTCCTATTAAATCTTTTTTAAAAGAAATACATAATAGGGTCCTTTTTTCTTCTTGAGAATTTTGTTTCCTGGATGTTGCATTTATCTAAAAAGGGTGAGAGAAATCAGTCACTGCTGAAGTAAAAATAGCAAAGTCAGAGGTTCATCCAACTATCAGAGGATTGGCGGCAGAATAAAAGAACAAAAGCTATTTCCACTCCTGCTCACAAAGAGGAGTTCATGGCACAAACTACTCCACAAGTGACAATATTTCACAATGCAGAGCAAGACCTCTCCAAGCTGTGGACACGCAGTAGACCCACTCACAGCTGGTCACCGTGTCGAGGTCACAAAGTGAACAACCACAGTATAATCTTCAAAAAGCCCCTGGATAAACAGTGGAAACATTTTCACAACCTCCTGTAACCTTTAGGTTCAGCTGGAGTCTAACTGACCATGTTTCCAGAAGTGGCTGACCAAGGGTCGGTGGGAGGTCTGCCAGTGTGTGTGTTCCTGTGTGTCAGTGTGTCTTTTTAATATTTGTGCGACCCTGCTGATTTGCATCAGCTAGAAGCCCTAATGATCGGGGCAGAACGTACCTCTCAGTCTGCTGCTTCATCTTTAGATTAGATTAGATTCCTTTTATTGTCATTACACAGAGTACAAAATCCTAGAGGTGCCTGCACATATAATATGCAGAAGTATAATAGAATAGATTAGAATATATACAATATAATACAATAGAGGAGCTGAGTTATCTTATATTGCACAGTGGAACATGTACTTTGTAATACAAGAGTGAAACTGATCTTGTATCTGCTGATTTCAAAACTATTTTACATAGTAAACACTGACATATTAACCTAGACTTTCCATTATCAATAACACTATGGCTACCTGTCCAGTGACTTCATTCTATAAGATCAATAGTAATAATAATAACAGTTTTTGCTTAACTGGGAAACAAACACACCCAGTGTGACTGCCAACCTGTATGGGAAATAATGCGTATTAGAGTCTCAGATCTAAATGAGTATGGGTCACTAAAGAGGCTGAAGTAGAGTGGTGGACCCCCCAACAAAGAAAAACCAAGAGGTTCTAGAGCAAAGAAAAAAAATGATAACATATATAAACAGAAGGAGCACTGGAGAGACGGAGGGAGACGGAAGAAATGAAAACAGAAAGCAAAGCAAGGAAGATGCATTTTCATCCATCTGTTTTCATGCACTTTGTTTAAATGTGGAAAAATTACAAATAGGAAATGGGACAGGTGGGAAAGACATGGCAAGTTAATCATGACATTGGTGAAGCACGTGGCGTATATGTCTTTCAAAGCTTCGCCTCCACTGGAGACGACAGACCTTCTCCCAATGCTGTGTTACAAAACAGACTCGAAACTCAGCATTAAGTAATCTCATCAGGAACGTGCTCAGTGAGGCGATGCATCGAGTGAGCAACAGGATTTTTCCCGCTGACGTCTATAAAACCAAAACTTGTTTCACAAATGGTAGAGTCGCCCCCTACTGACCACACAAAGAATGCATGTGTAGGACACTTAGCGCTGGCTTCACTTTTCAGAACTGGAAGCTACGTCTGTCCTTTATAGACTTTGCTGCTTCATTGCACCTTCTTCTTCTTCAGTGGTTTTATATCAGTCGGCTGGCAGCTGATTGATAGTCGGTCCACTAGGATGAACAAACGGTGGCAGAGGGAAAAACTCTCTTTTGTTATGTGAACCTGGTTGAAATTTAAATTGGAAACTAGTTGAGAAATTCTCTTGCCTTCTAAGCAGAAATTGGAGAGACTGAGTGACCTATTGCAACAACAACAATAGAAACCCATAAAATGAGGAAAATTAAAACATCAACAATCATGATCAGTCGAAATTCTAATTACTATGGAAAATCACCAATTATGACTTAAATTCATGAAACCTGTACTTGTGACCTCAGATTTGGCAATTAAATACTGTTAAGGTAATTATGAAGCGGTTAATGAACAGTTTCTTCCTTGTTAGAAGGCCGGGCTGTGTTTATTCGAGCTCTGTCAGTTACAGTCTGACGAGCAGAGACCATTTTGGCTTGCTGAAAGTTGAACTATTGCCCAGTTACACATGAGTGTTTGCCTTTGGTAGTTCTTTAAAAAAAAAAAAATGCAGAAAAAAAATAAAAATGCACATTAACAAGACACCAAAAAGGCAAGGTGTTGAGTGAGAGAGTACAATAATAAAATGCAATTTTAAGGGCAGCTTAGGCCCAGAGGTTGAAGTTAGTTAGACACAAGCTCAGGTCCTGTTTTTTCTCCTCGCATTACTGCCAACTGTTGTTGCTGCAATTTAAGCCTTTTGTTGCAGGCAGGCTTTTTCACTCACAGGCACACAGGCTGCTTCTGGTAACTGGTGCAGGGCCCATAAAAGAGCCCTGTGCTTTTGGTTTTAGACAAACCACATCAAATGGGAGGAGGAGGGTTTGAACAGGTGGACCGGCCTGTAGCACAGCACAGACAGATCTTTTTTTAATGGATCACAGCTCAGAAATGTCAGCTGGAACATTTTGAACCTGATAGATTAGCGTTGTGTTGTGGCACATGCCTGTGTGAGTAATGGACTTCACACAGCACGCCTGCATGATGCACCACGGAGCTACGAAAATCTTAAAGTTTTTGAAATTTAACAGTCGGCCACATGAGTGAGCTGCAAGGATAAACGCATCAGACAAGCACAACGCTGAAAACGACAACCAAATGCAATTAGGACTCACGTTTCATCAGGTTTTAAATGCCTTGTTCATTTTAAAAATCCTATTGCAATGACAATTAAGAGAAACTAGAAAATGATAAAGTGCAGTCAGTGAAAGAGATATAACCATTATATAGATATTGTATAACACTGAGCTGTAGGCTCCTCTTAAATCCCCTTAGATCTGACCATCATAAAAATCAAAAGGCTGCAGGAAGTTGAGTACACAAGAAGGTTAAGGGCAGCAAAAGGTCATCTGGTAAAAAGACAGGTATGTGACAGCTGAGGGGACAAATTGAGAGACACTACATTCATGCTTTTTTTTTAACTACCTCACTACCAAATTATTCTGTAGCAAACTTGCATTTAATTTTGTTTATTTAAAAGAGACTGCTAAAAATCGGCTGAACATTCATCCTAATTTCTATCCTAGGTATTCCTGCAACCAGTCCCCCCTTCCTACTGCCCCTTCAGCTAATCACCTCATCCCCTGATCATTTTATGGCCTGGTGTAACTGACTTTAGGATGAGGGAAGAAAGAGCCGGCAACCACAGCTTAAACCAGTAATTGGTTGAGGCTTGAAAACTGATACGAATGCTTTGACCTCTTGCCAGTCTGGCAGGCAGAAAGCCTCTCTCCGTCCTGTCCGTGTGCCTGCCAGCCTGCCTGCACTCCCTTGCTCAGAAAAACAAACATAGAACGCAGAAATGTTTTTTCCTGGCTAACACCTTGGTCCCAGAGCATACAGCCCACAAGCTAACCAGCAAATGAGCAGGGGGCACGAGGCCGGGCTGAGGTCTGTCACACATTGAATGGGGGTGGGGTGCAAGACTAGGGTTCACTTGTGAGATTTAAAAAAAAAAATACTGCAAAAGAACCCCTATGCAACATTAAAGCAGCCTTGTGTGGCACACCTTCTGCATGCCACTGAAGTCACATTTGTAACTAAATACCTACTTTTCTTCTGTCAATGCCATCTCTCTGTTACATACTGTCATCGGTAACAACATTAAAATGTCACTCAAAGAATTTCACTGCTTGAATTTAAATGTAAAGTAACGAAAAGTTCTTGCTTTTGAAGACAGACGGAGCAAAAAATATAAATAAAAAGGAACCTCTCCATGGTCCTGTTCCATACTATAAATAGAAAAATGTAACTGAGTAAATGACGCACACAAAAGTTGACCTATTTGTCTCCCTGTCCCTTCTGCACCAGGTATTTTGGAGATCAAATCAGTGGATGTGGGAGTGGTGGCCATCAGGGGCCTCAGCAGCAACCACTACCTGGCAATCAGGAAGAACGGAGTTCTATATGGAGCGGTAAGTCTGAGCCCTGTTTAACTGTTTGACCCGTCCCTTTTACTTAAAGTAGTATAATAATAATGATTTATTCTTGGCGTCCAATGGGGTAGCTTTAGAGTCAAAGTTCATCCGTATTTATCTTATACTCATGAGCCGTCGTGCAGCCAATCAGTTCATCCACTCTCTACAACAAATCGTTTCACCTCCTCTCCCTTTAAGCCACCTTTCCTCTGATTGGTTGTTACTCAAAAACAGAAGGTTTGAACAGCTGGTGAGTGGAGATGCCCTAGAAAACCATTTTAAGGATAGACCCTCTTCATGAAATCATGTAGATCTAAAAGTACATGTTAGACAATATAATTTATATACTTCTATGCACTTGAGCATGCTATGCTTCTATGCATACCCCAATAAGAAGGACGCTGTACTGTAACTCCTAATTCACAAGGATTCTCATCACTTGTTTTGGATGAAATTCTTAGCTACAGTTTCTCAATAACCCAGTCGCCTTTGTCTGATTGCTTTTACTGTGAATGTGTTCATCATCTCAAACACACACACACATAAATAAGTCTTAATAAAAGGCAGAGCTAGTCTTTGTGCGCAATAGCAAACCGCTGAAGTATCAAAACAAAAACACCTACAGAATAAGCCCATTGAGCAGATTACTTGTGTTGTAACCTCATGGCCATGATCAATATATGACAGAAAATAAGGTAATGCAATGCGGGTCCACTTTAAGAAATTTACAGCTAGTTAGTTTAAAATCTTCTCTAATTTTTGCAATAACATTTCTGCAGTTTTGTGATTGTTAAATTCAACTGATGATGTTAAAAAAAGAGACATTTTTCTTTCTAAAGTGGTGGCTCTGCGGCTTTGAAGTTTTGTGAATGCTTTATAAAACAATGGACAAGGCTATAAGACTCACTGTTCCAGAAATAGGAACCACAGTTACTCTCCTCTACCTGCCTCTCCTCTTCGCTCCATTCAGAAACAGGAAACACAATCCTTCAGTTTCTCTGTTCTGCTTCAGTCTCTCTGGGTACAGCAGCCCTCGTTTTATCTGTCCCCTCTCCCTCTCCCTTCTTCCCTTCTTTTCTTCATTTGATTCTATCTCTTTCCCCCACCCCACACCCCTCTTTTCCTTACTTTGAAAGACCTGATTTTCAGCATGTCTCTGTGGAGCCGCACAACAGATGAAATGACACACGGTAGAAAAGACAGAAAATAAAAAGAGGCATTTTGTTGCATGGCCTGAAACTGAATTCCCATGACGTCTTCGCCTCGGCGCAACACAAGCCATAGTAGCACAGCGGCGAAGGGCCGGCATTCGATTACACTTGATGGGTTTACACAGTGACTTCTTTATCCGGTGGTAATCAATTGAATTCATTGTTTCAAATCGGCAGATTAAAGCTTGTAGGTGACACCACGGCTTACGATTGTCTTCATCGTTTCCTATTTTCTGTATTTATCTTAAAGATTTGTTGTCTATTAAGATCTGATGTAATTATTTTTATTTCATCACTTTGACCTAATTTATTTTATTTTGAAACTTAAGCTAACCATAACCATAGCTGCTACTTCCCTAACTCTAACCTTAGCCCTTAAATACATTTACAATATGGGGACTTACTTTTTGTACCCATGTGACTTTAAACAGACTGAGATTCCTACATCATGCGCACGCACAGTATTTAACTGTACTGCATAATGTTCGTAAAATATTCTCTGTTTTTTGCTCTGGGAACATTCAGTTTTACTTCTGGATCCAATTTGAACAGCTGTGGTGGAGAGAGCGCGAGGGAGAGATACTGGCCATTAGAGTGTGTGTGCGTGTGTGTAGGTGCGCGTGTGTGTACTGTAGCAAGTACATTTTTGCTTGCGAATATCAACTGCATCCAGTTAACTGGCTGTTTAAGTTATGTTAGCCTTAAGCAGGAGGGCAGCTTCCAGTAAACTTACAAATGAAGCCCTCGCAGATCATTTTCTCTTCATTTACCAGTGGGTGGCCACTGCGGTAATGTAAGCCACAAACTCAGTGTCACGATGCTCTTTGTTTGGCACTAAGCCTGAACCTTTGAGAAGTTTCACTAATTTCTCAGCCCGTAACCCATCGCACCACCATACAACCATCCAAACTACTGACTCACAAACAACACTGACAACAATCCATGTTTCATGTCTGGACTTTACAGTTGGAGATGGCAGAGGAGATTGCTCTTAAGCAATGGCTGACCATTTGTTGTTGAGTGTTGTCATAGGAAGCGTCGCCAGATTATTGCTGTGCTCCGACAATGCCCTGAAGATCCATTTAAAGAAAAAAACAAACAGAAAATCAGTAAGCGTGACCACAGCAATGACAAAACGTTACTAGTTTTGAGTAAAAACCAACTGTTAACATTAACTGTGAAACTAATGATGGAACAGATGACAAGCAGCTGACTGGGATCCAACTAGAGTCCATTAAGACAATATGATCATATTGTATTACGTTATGGTTTTCTTTTGATTGTGTGGCCTAAAAATGAAAAACCTGCTCACTGCCATGTTGCTACATGTTGCCAAGTAATCTTGGTGATTGACCGGTAAAAATTTATTTGTGAAGACATTTTACTTTTCATTCAAGAGGTTATTTCAGTTCAAAAAACAGTTTTTGACCCACCCAACATCCAGTTACCTTCAACTAAAGCACTTTAGGCTACTGTGATCTGGATGACTGAAAACCTACACAGACACACATCTGGCATGGAAGTTTCATGTCCCTGTCCACAGAGTAGAGGTGCATTAATCAAAGAAGAAAACCTTAAAAAGCAACACTTATAACCAGACTTTAAATATAATCTATAATCTTCTCCTCCACAGAGGGAGTATGGGCCAGACTGCCGTCTAATTGAACGCATCGAGGAGAACAAGTACAACACCTACGCTTCAGCTGAGTGGCTCAACAAGGACAAACGCATGTTTGTGGGACTGAACGCCAAGGGAAAGCCAATGAAAGGAAAGAAGACACGGAGGAAAAACACGGCCACTCACTTCCTGCCTATTGTGGTACAACCACGATGATTGGGCAAACCGGCCAAGGGAGAGCTGTGCAGACTGCAGGCTAGTGGACGTTTTTGAAACTACAGTGATGGCTACATTGGACAGATCCAAATCTGACCAGTATGATGCACTGAGGAGGAAAAGAAAGGAAACAAATAGACATTTAATCTCAGTTGGATAAAGACATTTCTATTTTTAAAGAAAGAAATAAGATATATCGCTATACAATGTATATATTATTTTCTGTTTTAAGTTATAAAGTACACTGGCATGGTAAAAATATGAAAAGAAATTACTTCTGTGCCAAAATGTGATACAGTAACTCACATTTTTAGATTTGTGTACATGTGAAGTCAGTGACTGGGAAGAAATGACAAAAGAGAAAACATGGGAAAAGAGAGGAAGGTAGAGGACGTATTAACAGAAAGCTGACTGACAGAAGGAAAAGACGAGACAGGCAGGGAAAAAAAAGGTT
>VUQJ01045017.1:1593-16618 GCA_015108635.1 Andinoacara biseriatus | reverse complement strand
TTTACAAAATTCATGTAAAAAAAAAAAAAAAAAGTGTCATTCAAAAGGTTTAAAATCACAATATCACTCACTTTGCTTTTCCCTGCACAGACCTCGAAACTGAATGTGGACTCGAGGAGTTTGTAGGTTGTGTTTAATCCAATCTGACACCGCAATACCAGACACTCACAAAGCGATAATGGCAAACATGTACAAGGTCTCTGTATTTCTAATGCTGTCTCTGTTCCTCATCATCTACTACATGAAACAAAGACCACAGTATTAAACATACAATTAGGTCAGTAATTTGTTGGACAAAGACAACATTTTTGTAGTTTTGCCTCTGTACACCACCAGAGAAGATTTAGAATCAGACAATCAAGATGATTGTCTTGATTAATTCTGGGGTTTAACAACAGATTTAGCATTTTTACACAGTTCTCCATCTTCAGAGGCTCAAATATAAGCAGACGAACTGACATAATTTTAAATATGAGGATTGTTGAAAATCATTTTCAGTCAATGATTGCCTGAAGTGTAAACCCATGGACATCACCAGATGCTGCGTTACCTCACTTGAGATGCTGTGCCAGGCCTTTACTGCAGCCGCCTTCAGCTGCTGCTTGTTTTGGGGTCTCTGTCATCAGTGTTGTACTTTTTTAAATGGAAAGCATGCTCTGTTGAGTTGAGATCAGGTGACTGACTTGGCCATTGAAAACATTTCTTTGCTTTGAGTAACTCTTGGGTTGCTTTTGCAGTATTCTTTGGGTCATTAACCATTTGCACTATGGAGTGCTGTCTCATCGGTTTTGCAGCATTTGGCTGAATCTGAGCTGAGAGTATGTCCCTGTATACATTTCATTAAGATCTGAATTCATCCTGCTACTTCTATCAGCCGACACATCATCAATCAACTCTAGTGACTTTGTTCCACTGGCAGCAATGCATGTGCATGCCATAACATTGCTTCCATGACATCGTCACCTTCCTAAAATAATGGCCCAAGTCATTCTATTCAGGTTTTTCAGAAAACACAAAAAACTGAACCGAACATTAAAAATATTATGATTTAGGCAATAATAAAAGTTGTTTTTCTTAATGATGGACCTAATTATTTCCTCATGCTCTTTAGCTGACTTCTGTGTACAGTACAGTTCATTTTCTTGAAAAATAAAAGTTGCTAAAAGACATTGAAAAGTCTACATCTAGTGAAATGGACGTTAGGTTGGTAGCAATGTGGTGAGGTGGAATGGGCCAACAACTGCTGTAAAATGTAAGACAATCCATCACTTAGTTGCCATGAATCCATTTAAATCTGAATAATTAGAACTTGTATGATGAGCCAATATTTCCAGCATTAGTGTTTTCTCTAAAAATGGTATCTCGTGTTTGTAGGCAGTACAAATATATAAGGGGGCTTGATATTGAAGCATTTTGTTTCCCTTCTGAGTTTGAAATTTATGTGTTCAATTTCCTCCCTTGACTCAGTATCCCAACGAAATGCTTCTGTCTTAATGTTATCCACAATAATTTTTCTCTTAGTTTCTGAGTCTGAATATACAATTACCTAATGGCACCTATATAATATAACCCCACAATATATAATCCCTCACAAACTGTGCTAAAAATTACATAATGCACTTGAAAATCTGTGGCTGTGGGAGTTAAGTGATTTCTTTTTTTAGTTTGTTCTCAATTACTCCCTCCTTTGCTAAGCTCACTTTGGCTGTTGCTACAATTGAGCTCATTCTTGGAGGCTCCTGACCTTTTTCATGGCACACGAGCCAAGAAAATCAACACATTTGGGGGGAAAAAAAAAGAGTCCAGTACACTCTTGAAACCTGTCATACATGATCATTTACACAGGCTGTTGGGTCCAAGTGTCCCCTTGAACCAGGATCCAGTTTGATAGTTTGTCTCAGTTGGGTTTAGAGTCAGAATAAAAATAGTTTGATGTGGAACAGTGTTAGATGGTTTATTAGTAGTAGGAATATTACTATTTGGCTGCACAATTTCAGGTGTTTGGATGGCATAATGAAGCCAATTTTTTGCGCTTAAAGAAAAATAAACAGATGGAAATGTTATTTAATCTATTTGCCCTCAGTTCACTTCAGCACAGTGCCACTGTCATCAGTGGGAAGGGACAGAGTACAGCAAGTAGTGCATAAGTAGAAGGGAAAAAGGGAGAAGAAAACATTTACTTGCAGAAAAGTCTACAATAGGTGTTAATTCATAGGTGTTAATTAAGTCACACAGTCCTAGAGACGAGGCTGCTAAGAAAATTTTTTATCCCCTGACTGTTTGGCAAGTGGTTGCTGGAAGTTGCAGGCTGTTGGTAGGAGAAATTGGTCATAAAGATGATGTTGGACCAAAAACCTTCTTGTGATTGCTTTGATCACTAGCAGTTTGCATGGAGGATGCCAACTTGTCTGCTAACACTCGCCAACTACTTGCAGAGCCATAGCAAAACTGTCAAAAGTGTAATCTAAACCAGAAATGGAGTAAAGATTATACCTTTTGAGATGTGTTGGTTGCAACAGTAAGGCACAAATTTTATTCCGTTTCCAGTCTGCGTTGCACTTTTTCAAGTTTCACTACTGCTCAGTGTTTAACAAGCGTCTGTCTTACATGGAAACTACAGATGACCATGGCAATAACCCTGACGGCAGCAAAGCTAGCAGCACTAGGAGGGCAGGCTTTTATCCTCAGTTCATTTCAAATTCAATTAATTGATCAAAAGGAAAAACGGAGTGGTTGTTTTGAGGTTTTCCTCTTTTGCTCTTCGAACATGATTAATCAGCTGTGCTCTACAACCTGCATTTGAAGTGAAATTACTTGTGAGGGCAGTTTGCTGCCATTTCAGACCAGACTAAAAATTAACTTTACGCAACATTTCTTTTGCCATATTCAGATCTTAATGGATATTAGTGCAATTTTTTTATTCCACCCATCCATACATCTTCTGCTTACCCAGACTGGATTGCAGGAGCAGCAGTCTAAAATGAGAAGCTCAGACCTCCCTCTCCCCCACCCTCCTCCAGCTCATCCAGGGGAACAGAGAGGTGTTCCCAGGCTAGCCAAGATATCTCTCTAGTGTGTTTTGGGTTGTCCTGGGTTACCCTTACCGGTAGGATGTGCCTGTAACACTTTGCCCAAGAGGCGCCCGGGAGGTTTGCTAGTCAGATACCCGAACCACCTCAACCGCCTCCTTTCAATGTGACGGCTCTATTCTGAGTCTGTCCCAAATGACCGCACTCTTCACTCGATCTGTAAGGCAGAGCCCAGCCATGCTTCGAAGGAAATTAATTTACACCACAATCCTTGTGTCATTCTTCTGGTCGCTACTCAGAGCTCATGATTATAGCTGAGGATAGGGACGTAGATCAACTAGCAATTCAATAGCCTCTCTTTCTCGCTCAACTCTTCATCACAATAGATAGATATAGAGTCTGCACTACTGCAGACACGACCCCAATCCAGCCCCAATTATGTTTTTTTTTTTAATTCAATTTAATTTCTTTAAAATTCTTTAAAGTTTTAAATTAGATTAGTTATTCAGTGACCATAATTATATGATCTGTTACAACGCAAACCACCACCACAAGACCAAATTGCCAGGGTTAAGCCTTGAGTTAACTTGTAAATCCACTAATGTCACATAGTTAAGTGGAACATGGCCCTGAGAAAATAATTTCACCCATTTATCTCCCTCCAGCTTCAAAATAAAACAATGCCATCCAAAAATGTCCCTGCTGGGCCTCACAGAAGGCTAATCATGGAGAAGATGAGCTCTGTGATGGTTTGGTTGTGGTGTGTTTGACTGCACACATGTGCGCATATGAATGATGTGGCCTCACCAGTGCAGAGCACACAGGAACCTTGATGAGGTTTTCAGCGATGCACTTAGCCTTTCAGCACAGTAGAAGATGTCTCATTGATGTCATAGTTTGCACATGCTCCATGCTAGTGCATCCCTGCATCATCTCAGCTATGTAAAGATCCCACAGACTGTCTACACTATAAATAAGAATAGGCTAATCAACAAAAAGCCTATGAATTAAAAAGAAACCACAGCCATCTTTGTGTACATGATACATGCATTGTATTTGACTTTCTTGCAGCTTTTTCTTTGCATGCATCAAAAGCTGATTTGCACCTAATTGTTACAAAACTCCGTAATTAATTTTTACTGGAGCAACACAAGGAGAAAACAATATAGCGCAGTTGATGCTTAGTTTTACTGGCTAATTACAGCATTGCGGTAAAGGTGCTGTGATGATGTCTCAATGGTACCGTGAGTGTACATAGTTAAAAAAATAAATAAATAATAAAATCGTGGCAAATGTGAAACACATGTTGGCTCCATATGAAAGCAATAAACAGCTTCTGGCCCCGTGTCCCCAATCCCAGCCATCATACAGGGCGTCCAACGATGAGTGTCCAACAAACATTTATAATATTTAATTATTTAGTATGGTGCTTTCCAGCCCTGTAGGTTATACGAGACTCAATCATTCACTCCTAATCACACATTTTGAAATCCTAACCAAAGTCATGTGTAACAGTTTAGTGTGATCTGAGTAATGAATTCAGTTTTTTTGTGATATGACGATAGTGAAGTTTTTATACCATCATTCTTACTATGTCATAACAGTTTTCCTACATTAACAGCAGTCAGACATTAACCTTTCTAAAAAAGTGACAATTCAGGTGACTTCACCATAGCTGGTGTGTTTGCTGACAGCTATATAGAGTTCTTGACTGGCTAATGCCCTCGAGGTGTCACCTTCATCTCGCACCCTGATTCACACAGACACACAAATCATTACTGCCACAGCTTTAACAAATAAAAACCCTTCCACGCTACATTCTAGCCCATATTTTTCTAGGAACTTTGGACAATAGCACCAGACATTAACTTCAAAACTAAAGCTTAAAACAAAAGGAAAAGCCCTTCCTGAAAGGTTTGGCTTTATTAGTCTGTCAAAAATGATGACCAGCTAATAGGAACCACAGTCACTGGAGACTTTGCGGCCTGAGTCTGGTGCAGTCGGCCTTTCAGACTTTTTTCCTGCGGCCAAAACAGTGGTTATGGCAGAACAAGACTAGGAGGGGCAACCACAATGTCACTCACAGCACTGTGCCCAGACTCTGTGCGGGTCCATTGGTGAATGTGTGCAAAAAAAAAAAACACTTCTTTGTGTTCTAAAATTGTACATTTACAGCATGTGTGCATTTTTATCTCTAATCTATCACCTCAAGTTGCAGTGGGACAACTAACCACCCGCTTTTTGTTGTCACTTCACGGTGCAATAACAGTAGTGGTTTAGATTGGCATTCTTGTCTATCCCCTCCGGTCACCTTCAGTTCCAGATGCAAGATAGCTCGTGACTCTGGTGGCGTCTGCTGGGGACCTCCAGCAGCTTAAAGTGTTTTGAGTATGCAGCTGCCGAATTTGGCGGGAAGTGTAATTTTGCTGGAATTAGTTAACCTCTGTTGCGCATGTGTCAGAGTTGATTTTATCAAAAACGTGTGTGTGTTTGTGTGTGTGTCCTATAAAGGATGTAGGACTATTTCATAAAGGGCTCTTAAATACTGTACTGCTGCCAGCTGTTTGTTTAGAGAGAAAACAAGCCAAATGGGACAGAGGAAAGAGACTCTTCAATTTCCTTATCTCTGATTCTCTCTGGTAACTGTCCAATATCCTTAGTGTCTTACAGAGACAGTGTGTGAGTGAGTGTGTGTGCGCGTGCTCCTTCTCCTGCAGAGACTCCTTTACTTGGCTTACCATCATAACAACCTACATATGGCAGGCGCTACAGTATTGAACTATCCTTCCAAGAAAGCTCATTTCTGCTGCATGCATAACTCATTGTTATATATTCTGATACATTATAACACACAACAATTATAACACCAGTAAGGTTGGAAACTTCATTGGAAAAGAATACCCTGTCAAGGAAACTGAAGGAGACCTGTTAAATTTGCTTCTGCAGCTAAACTACAAGAAGATACGACACACATAATATTCAAAACATACAGCAGCACTTGCAGTTTGCATTTCCATGTGCCTTTGAGAAGGCAGATCTATCCCCATTAAACATGTAATGAAATGCCAGCATTGAGATTGTGAAATCAATATCACACCAGCTAAAATATTTGAAAGTTATACCTAACATTATACCTCATTAACAGTAGGTTACTCAGCAACCATCCTAAAATTTGAGTCTGTGTCTTCAACAAAATGTTAAAATTTAAATAAATGGTCTGCCACCAACAGTGTCATTTGTGAGCTGAATGCCACTGCTCACCACGAGGGTCGCAGTTAGTTCAGAGATGTATGTAATAATGGTGGGACAGAGGAACGAACACGGTGGAAGCTACTGGACTTATGAAACTACAGCTGGAAATTCAAAATAAATAAGTAAATATATTAAAAAATGTGTTGGCAAGGTTTATGCAGAGGAAATTGTTGTTCAACTTGTTCAAAGCTTCAGTTTCATATGGTGTACCAGATGGCAGTTTGTCTCTGAATATGGAGAGAAATCCCCATTACTAAGCTGCATTTTAGCTTAGACGTGGCGCCATGAATAAGATTGTATATAAACACGAGACATAATATGCATCTGATCTAAAAGCAATGTGACGCACGTTTAAAACGCTCACATTTCCCGTTCCCATTTTCTCCTTCGTCCGATGTTCTTGTCATCTTTTGGATACTCTACTTTTCTAATCAGCTTCCTGTCTTGCTCATCCTGCTCTGCTGGCAGCTGCCCTTTCCCTGACATCTTACAGGCGCTCTCCTTCTTTCTGTCTCCTGTTGTTTTACTAGCAAAGCTCTTCTAGCCAGATGTACTCTATATTCAGAGTTTATCTTACCTTGGCTTTAAAACTCTGGTCTTCTATATGAGTCAGGGTCTGAGAAGACTTCAAAAGAAGACGAGGCACCTCAGGGAGAGAAGGACATGGAGAAAGAGGCAAAGGCTGAATACTTAAGGATGATATGGGTTTTTTTAGTGTGCATTTACTTGCTGCACTGATGCTACTTGCCAAAAATTATCAAAAAGAAACTGTAAACTCACCCTCCTTTTTAAACATGCTGTACAACCTTCAGTATATTTTCAAACTAGAACACATTATTTTAAGTACCTAATAAAAATGCTACTCTTGATGTCTTTATTAATGCTTTTCAATAGTCTCTTACTAATTCCTTAACCATTTAGTGTACTGTTCACCTACCACTTTACTGTTCAACTACACACTGGCCTAAGTATCAAATCAGTCACATAGTAGACATTCAATGTAGTATTTAGACATGATCAAGACAACCTGCAGAAGTTCAAATTGAGCATCAGAATGGGGAAGAAAGGTGATTTAAGTGACTATGAATACAGATTGATCGTTAGTGCCAGGCGGACTGGTCTCTGCATTTCAGAAACTGCTTATCTTCTAGGATTTCCTCACAAAAGCATCTCTGGAGTTTACAGAGACTGTTCTGGGAAAGGAAAAAATCATACAAAATAAATACAGCAAGCAGCAGATCAAGGCAAAAAGTACCTTGTTGATGGCAAAAGGTCAAAGGCCACTTCAAGCTGCTAGAAATTATGTAATAGTAACTCAAAGCTAAAACCAAAGGCCCTTATACTGGTTACATTTGCCCCTTAGCACCAACTGGGCATTGTTGAAACACCACAGCCTACCTGAGTGTTGTTGGTGACGTGATGGTTGTCTGCAACCACACAATTAAAGGACTGATCTCAGTGACTTATGTTCTGTTTTCTTAAGTTACCTGCCTGCGGCTCCAGTTCTTCATTTGATGAGCAAAAGAGGACACAAAGGGTGGAGCTGGTTTATGTACACAGGCCAATCAAGTGGACTGAACCATCTGTTGTAACCCCATGGGGGGGAATTGGTTCTTTCAAATATAGTTACACTCTAGTTCTCCCTGTGGCATTTAAAATGGTTTATTCTGTTACTATATAGGTTGAGCTGTCTTTCCTTTGGGAGGTTAGTTAGTTGGGTACTGTTAAATATGATTTCTGCAAATTTTGTTTATTTGACCTCTTTTATGGGCCTGTTGATTTTTAAGGATTGTTTGTCTTTGTAACATTTTGCCTTTTTGGGGTATAATAAAGCCCATAATTTTAAAATACACCTGTGCCTGCTTGTTTTTACCAGCTTGGACCCTCATACTGACCATGTCCATCCCTTGATGACCACAGTGTATCCATCTTTGATGGCTGCTTCCAGCAGGATAAAGCACCATGCTGGAAAGCTCAAATCATTTTAAAATGGTTTCTCGAGCATGACAATGAGTTCAGTGTACTCAAATGGCCTCCACAGTCAACAAATCTCAATCCAATGCAGCATATTTGGGATGTGGTGGAACAGATTCCCACCATGGATGTGCAGCCAACAATCAGCTGCAACTGTGTGATGCTATCATGTCAACATGGTCCAAAATCTCTGAAGAATGTTCCGAGCACAATCTGTGCACAATCTGTGCCCTGAAGGCAAAGGAGGTCACAACCCAGTACTAGTGAGGTGAAGAAAGTGGTGATGAGTATATATAGATATTACTGCTGCTGCTGTCAAGTTCTTAACAAGTTCAGGGTTGGGCTCTACAGCAGATGTTCACTTTACATTTGGTTGAATGAAACCATGAAATGAAAGCTTTAAGCTCCTTTCTTACCACATGCAGTGTGTTACATCACAGTTTAGTCTGGGCTGCAGTTTGCTCAGGCCAGTTCCCAGGATTTCCAAGCATGACGCAATGCAGAGTAAATAAACATCACATTTAAAATGGTTTCCACGAATGATAACAACGAAATAATTATTTTTCAGCTGATTAGGAAGATACTGACAGCAGTGACTGAATATGGTACTTATTGGTTAAGAGGAGCTGATCCTCTTCTACACTTCCAATAATTGGCACAGTACATATAGAGATAGTGCTTTTAAAATCTGTTTAGGCTTATTACAATTGCTGTACATCAGTAAGCTCCTTTTCAGTTAAAGTCTTTGCTGTTCTGTGTTTACACCATGCACCAGCAGCAGTGCACTGGTTCCAACCGGGATAGCTAACATAGCAGCGGGGAAGCTAACAGTAAAGGTTCAGTAATTTGGAAGAATTTAATCAGCTGAACTCAAGCTAACACTTATGTTGAGTGTGGCACTTATTGGGAGGCTTTTATTGTAATATTACTGCAACAATAACATGTTGTCTTCAGCTAGATTAATATTATTTCTCCAGTGATGTCCTATCAGGGCAAGCAAAGCAGGCAGTACTTGCCCTGTGAAATTTTAAAACAGACATGAATTAAAGCCTACAACCTCTCAGGGCCTGTGTGTGTCCAATAGCTTCCTGAGACTGGAATCCTAGGGCTGCCTTCTGGTGGTGTCTGTGTGCTTGTCCTGGTTGTTGGTGGTGGGGGACTTGGGTGTGTGCTGCCTTTCGTTCTTGGGGTGTGGCCGGGGTGCCTGGGGTGACCGGTGCTGGCCCCTGGCTGGATTGGCCGGACATCTCTATGGGGCGCGGGTGTGGGACTGGGACCCGGGGCACTGGATGACGCCGGCTGCCGGTGTGTCCCCCCCTGGCACTGGGGGGAGTCTCTGCTGTCCTGGGCACGCCACCGGGTAGGGTGGGTTGGTTCGGCCTGTGTCGGGATGTCTGGCCTGCGCTGGGGTGGGGAGAATGGGGGTGCCTACTACGCCAGCTGACAGCTAGCTCTCTTAGTCCAGGTTTCTTTTCCTGGTTATTTCCTGGTCCCCCCAACCCCCACCCCACACACACACACATGCACATATACAAACTACACATCACTTGGAGAGGTACATGTGGAGCCGCACCTCCCTCTCCATTTTAATTGCATTACAGCCATTTTAAGTGACAACACATTCTAATACAGAGAACTTTGGGGGGCAGGCATGTTAACTAGAGGATGCTAAGATGGGGCTGCTGAGTTGGCCCAATCTAGTCCTCTCTACTGTCAGCCCTTTTAATGGCACTTTAAATCAATAAATAAAGGACAAAAACTAGCAAGAGAAGCCTATAGAGAATCTATAGAGCTCATCTTGGAAGAATAAGTTTGGCACAGTGCATTCAGATCACAATTCTGCTTGCAAAAACTGCCAG
Source organism: Andinoacara biseriatus (assembly GCA_015108635.1). NCBI lineage: Eukaryota > Metazoa > Chordata > Actinopteri > Cichliformes > Cichlidae > Andinoacara > Andinoacara biseriatus. The sequence goes on along the minus strand of VUQJ01045017.1, from coordinate 6,504 downwards.
ACATGACAAGCTTCACAAAAAATTTAAAAAATTGTAAAAAAGCCAACAACCTGAAACCAGGATATTGATATCAAATTGAAACTGAAAAAAGTTGGATTAATGCATCCCTTATGTGATTAAGTTAATTTTATATCTGTTGACAGTGATACTGCTTGGTGCTGCTCTCCACACCTGTTATCATTAATATATGCACTTTTAATGGGCAAGAACAGAACCACATTGCCAAATATAAATTACTGCAGACAAAAATAACAATCATACTTTGTCTATGGTGATGGTAACTGAACCATATAATAAGACAATGAACCAGCACTAGGGCTGAAAATTACAGGCCAAAAAAAAAAAAAAAAGTTTCACTGCAGTGCTTCACAAACAGATGTACAGCTAGAGAAAAATTTCAGGCTGTGTTATTTACAGTGCAGGAGGTACCCTCCGGGGGGTTTCCACCTTTGAATTGTTTGTGGCCACAAACCTTGAGGTGTGTTTGACCTATAATTAAACAAAGCTGGGTGAATGAAATGTCCAACCGCTGCCGCACCACTGAAGCTCCCCACAGGGTTCTGATGTGGTCTTCCTCCTAATTCCTGTTTGAATGCAAGCTTAAAGTTGTTCAAGTGAAATGGAAGCAGAGCTGAAAATGGGAGTAACAGATGAATAAACCAGTGACAGTTGCAGCTTTGTTAATGTTCTTCAGCACAACTGCTTGGCACACTGCTGTGCAAAATGTTATTGTATGGATTAAGTGTGGAATTTTGGTGCACATTTTATGCGCAAGATTTAATATTTTATGATGCGTTTAACACCAAATGTTGATTGGCTGCTGGAGGATATGGTACATTCGAACATGCTGTGGAGAAGTTCTTGTACGTTTAAACTCATAAGCTCATATACTCATTCACACACAAGACATCCATCTGCAGCAAGCATCGCCTTGAGTACACAAATACTCAAATTGCAGCTGCATGTACAGTAGAAAATTATATTTTACAACACATCCATCCTTGTGACTAATGAGGGTTAGGGGCCTGATTAAGTATCGTTTTCAACCTTTGAAATCCAGATTCTTTTTAGTGCACCAAACACACACACACACACACACACACACACACACTAAGGCTGACTGTAATAGGTACACATGGATGTCTGCTGGCAGAATGTGACAGCGATAATATGCAAATCTAGAGAACCATCTGGTCGATGCAATGCTTAACGCCAATTGGTAGAGGCCAAGAATTTTTTTCTGATTAAAATTCATCTCATGTATCCATTTCTGTCTGAGGACCTGTGTGACTTTAAATGAAACCTTAGGTTGGTTATCAAGAAAAGGCTTTGTAGATGTAGGACTGGAATTAAACGAGGGTAAAAGAACAGAAAGCAAGAATGTATTGAAATTGGAGGAGGGTAAATGTTGTGTCATTCTGGCAAAGCTGCTGTTGTATTTAAGGAAGATAAATATTCTAGTGTGTATGAACACAGAGTAAACTGCACCACAACCATGGTTTCTAATGTGAAGGATATACAGCTGCATGTTCAATTCCTACTCAGCACAAAAACCAAATGAAAAAATGAATAGGAAATTGTGTACAGGGACAAGAAAGAGAGAGTATATTTCTCCCATACTGGCTTCTCGTCATTAGCTCATTGTTAAATCCAGAATCAAATTTAAAATCTGTCTCTTCCTATACAATTCAATCTTGAATAATCAGGTCCCATCTTATATTCAAGACCTCCTCGTATACATGTGTGTTAATGCACACCAAAAACAGATAAACATGAAATCAGTGAAAGCCATCATGACTATTTCCCATATGCTATAAATAAATATTCCTAATGCACAGTTCACTTTTATGTTAGCTTTATGAATTAGTCTATAATTATTTAACTACATCTATCCAGAAATATTGTTTTTTTTAAATGTCATTATTTACAGTTATCCATAATGGATCCTTTAATTTAGACGGTCATGAGACAGGTTAGTTTTACCCTACTGATGATGTGTTGTTGCTATAGTAATCCTGCTCAGATCCAATTTAATGTATTCATATAGTGCAATACTTATATCAATAGATTTTTTTTAAATTAAACAAGCAAACAAAAAAACCATCAATGACATAGTAGTTTATCTCCCTCATGATCCATCGCAATTCTTGGGTTACTGTAATGTGTGAAGTAATTAACAACAGGTGTTTTGCATTTAGCTAGGGTCAGTGTCATTACTGGTAGCATGAGGTGATTCTTGGACCCTACAGAGCTTCTACAGTTAGTCCAGCTCTTCCAGGACAGCACACAGAAAATTATTATGATGAAGCAATATGGTATTGAATAAGTTGATGTTTTTGTATTTTTTGTTGTGTATACTGTAATGTTGTGTATTTGAAATATGCCATTAACAAGCTGAATAGCTAACATTTATTTATTTATTTATTTTTGTTGTGTGTATGTTTGTGTGAATGAGGGGCAGATATTATAAGTTTGTACTTCTTTCTGCTCCTTTTCATTCATGATTTTTTTCCTTTTGGTTGTTATAAGAATTATTTAAATGTTGATTTAATGAAATAAAAATAAAAATGAAATGAAAAATGAAATGAAAAGACAAGAATCAAGGTGTTGTAATGGTCCAGTCAAAGTCCAGACCTCAACCTGCAAACCTAAAAGAACTGAAGCAGTGTTAAAAAGAAGAGTGGGCCAAAATTCCTTCATAATGACTTGAGAGACTGATAAAGTCATACAGAAAACAATTTCTTCAAGTTATTGCTGCTAAAGGCGGTTCTACAAGCTACTGAATCATGGGGTGCACTTCATTCATAGGGCTACACTGATTAGTGGAGCTTTTTATAAAATTGATGTTTCTATTAAGCTCTAATTGAGACAATCAAGGAGGAATGTATACATCCATCCTGCCACCTCACTGCAGAATCAATAGATCTGATCAGAGGGTAACAGTGAATCGTGCAGTTGTTGTAATTCAGACAAGCAACGAAATGCCAAAACATGTCAAAATGTGCACAATGGCAAACACTCGACTGCCTCCAAATGGGAAACTTTGCCTCAGTGGATGTATGCAAGTGTGAATATGGACACGTGCATGTACGACTGTAGCAGCGGGAATAACATCCCTGCAGGAGTTAATGAGGCGAGTGACTGACGGAGCAGGCCGCCTGTGTCAACAGAGTATGGAAGAGAGTCGGACTGGGAGTTTACTGTCTAGGAGCCCAGGTGAGTAGAGCGAGAAAGCTGGGAATCAGCGTTGATGGGAAATGTCAAACGCTGCTCTGAAGGATGAGTCTGATTAGCACACAGACTGCACTGCACCTCTCACTTACACTTTGGCGATGACCCCTGCCACTCAGATTCTCACCCCTTGAATAACAAGATCCACCTTGAGACATTATTCAGTCTATTTTTTTAACAAGCAGAAACTCTATGAGAAACTTCAAATGAGTCAAGGAAAGACCAAATCCTTTTATGGCTGGTTCATAAAATGCTTCCACTGAGAATCAGTCATGGAGCTCTCATACCTATTTTTATGATTTGTTTAGCCGGTGTGTTTGTGTAGGCTCTGGGTTAATTGTCTTTGATGGCGGAGGCTTCTGTTTGTGTCCTCTGGGGGAAAATGTGGGGCACGGCCTGCCTTAAAACTCCTTTGATGTCTCATCAGTAACAGACAGATTTAACTGACTGACAATAAAATAAAAAACATAAATCACTGACAGATAGTCCTTAAAAATCACATTACCCTTTATAGTAAGCAGCAACCTCTGGGGCTGAAAAATGAAGCCAATGTAAAAGTGACAAACATCAACTCCAGTCCATGGTGGAGGTCAGGTGCGGTGGTCCATTGGCTTGGCCAAGGGATTTTTCTCCAGGGGGAACAAAGTTCCAATCCTGTACGAAGCCAAATATTAGCATCATCCTTAGTTTTAACATGTACAAAGAGTGAGAGCTGCTCTTTATTTATTTATTTATTTAATCTTGCGTATTGGTCCTTCTCTTCCTACAAATACATTTTGCTTCACAAGCTCAAGGCGGCTGTATTCTTTCCCACTCCACCAATATAAAAATGGCTTTTCCTTCTTTTTCCTAATTAAGCCTGGACTAATCATGTCCTGCCTCCACAAATAAAACCCTAAGGAATAAATACATTTCAAAAGTACAAATGAGAAACTAAAACATTACTTCAGGTGGCTTATACGGAGAAGAAGGGGCTGCGTGAACATGTCTGAACAAGATCCAAACACCATATTTCTTTGTGCTATCAAAGAAGGTTGGACCCTGTTTGTAGCTCAGCAGTTGCCCTGAATGTTGGTTTCTATTCCAAGCTGGAAGAAACAAGGTGCAAGAAGTATTTGTATTTGGTAGTTCAAGCTGTGAGCGAAGAAATCACCACTTCCTGTCTGCAGGTGGGAAACTCCTCATCCTTTATCTTTATTGCCTGAGAGGAGAATGGCTGCCCCGTCAGGAGCAGAGGGAGGAGTTTACTGGTTGATCATTCTTTCAGCTTCTGCAGGGTGGAGAGGTTTATAAAAGGCTTAGATCACAGGTGAGGGGATCACAGAGCAGACGGTGCAGGTGTTTGAGGAGTGTACTGAAGGCTGCTGGAGTGCCGTGTACATATGAACATAATATCATATCGTACACTGTCTTTCAGCTTTGTGAAGACGTGCTCACCCTGCAGATCAAAAGAACAGGAAACGGACTTGCTCGCACTGGAGATGACGGCTGCACTTTGCAGTACAGCCAATCTCACAGAGATTATCTTGCTCAAGGCTCTTATTAGTTAATAGTAGCACAAATTGATTATTGTTTAGTGCTGCTCAAATGAATGTTTATGCTTTGTTCTTGCAGGAAAGGTGTTTTCCCACCTTAGAAACTCTTTTGTTACTCAAATAACCGCACCTCACAATTTCTTGC
>VUQJ01045016.1:0-15043 GCA_015108635.1 Andinoacara biseriatus | reverse complement strand
TAAACCACACAGGGTATAAGTTAAGTGGCTGGGAGAAGTATGTGTGTGTTGGTCACTTACAGTCCTTCAGTGGCCTTTTATAGAGAGAGGAGGCTGTCAGAGAGGTGGAACCAGAACAAGACAAAATTACTCTTCTAATTAGAGGCAGAAAGTGGAGTCAGCAGCTCAGATGCATGGGCCTGTAATGAGAGTATTAATCAGAGTATTGTAATAGAGACAAGAGTCATCACAGATGTCCATCTCTTCATCAGACTCAGCAGCTGAGCATCTGGTTGTAGATGGAGGGAAAATGAGAAAGCATTCAGTCAGAACTGCAGCTGACTATTAATTTAGGTATTTGTGTGGGAAAACATGAATCAGTGCCTCGTACCTCAGTATAAAGAACCCAGCATAGTGTGCAGTGCCCGACCTTAATCCTAGAACACAAAACTGTGTTTGGAAAATACAAAGAAAACAAGCAATGACACATAAAGTCACCTTAAATAGGTGCATAACTTTGAACACGTGATGTCTGATCTTACAAATTTGCAATCAATCATTTGTATTAACTTATTGCAAAGAAAGAAGACATGGCCTTCATTAAAAAGGAAAAAACTGTCCAAATAATGAAAAATCTTGAACTTATAAAATGGTTCAACAGATACAAAAAAAACCTTTTACCTTGTTAGCCTTTTAGGATGATTTATTACTCATAAATTTGTTCAGTCTACCTTTAGTTCTGGTTGTTTTCAACATGGTTTTTACCCCTTTGAAAAAGTTTGATTAAGAAAATGCATTTTAGTTTGATTTAAAGCTTAATTAAAATCCTCTTCCGGTTTTCCTTTTCAGGGTCGCAGGGGTGAGAGGCAGGGTACACCCTGTACAGGTCGCCAGCCCGTCTCAGGGCTAACACAGAGAGAGACAGGCAACCATTCACACCTACAGTATGGGCGGTTTCGAATCACCAATTAATCTAACCCCCAGTAACACTCTCTCAACTCACAGAACTCCTGTTGACAGGTGAATTTGCCCAATGAATTACCTTAAAGCGGCACGGCCTGTGCAGTCTCAGCTCACTACTGCCTTTCCACCTGTGTATGCTGGCATCAAGCCGTCAGAGAACTTTCCATTAGTGAGTAAAACTGACTTTTTCCCTAAGGGTTCTAAAAAGTCTTAATTCCAAGACTGAGTCTGGAGCTCCTCCTCTTCAGTCATCATAGTCTGCAACTTCTCCGTCATATAGTTGTCAGAGCCTGCAGCTGCAGCGTCCCGTCAGTCGCCAGAGCCTTCAGCGTCTGCAGCGCCCATCTGAGCCACCGGAACAATCTGCACAGTTCTTCAGGCTGTTCAAGGCCTGGCCAGCCCAAAGATGCAAGAGGTCAGAGCCATCTGTGCATCCAGAGGGTACAGCTCATCCAAGTGTCCTGAGCCCAAGGCAGAGAGTCTGACTCCGTCCCACAGTCCTGAGCTTGAATCACAGAATCTACTCTACCGTCTCCATCTGGTCATGCCACCAGAGGGTTGCCACTGGCCATGCAGTCGGCCTCCCAGATTGCTTCACCTTCTTCGCTGGTTTCGTGGCCGACCTCCTGAGTTTGTCTGTCTGTGCTACTGACCCCATGGCCACCCACCAGAACAGTTTTGTCTGACCTGCCTCCACCCATGGCCAGGCAGACCACCAGAACTGACTCTTGTTCTCCCTTGTGTTTTGTTTGTTCCGTTTCATTTAGCTCCTGTCTCCCTGTGTTTCCGACTCTCTGACTGTGACTCTGTTGCAGGGCAATCAGCATTTTTTTCTCACCTCAAATGTTTTCGAAAATGCATTTTGCTTGACACTTGTATGCAAGAAAGACAGCAGGGATTCATCCAATGAGGTGCAGCCATCTCCTACAGCTGTAGGACATGGAGACAACCTGAGAACACAGAGAGACAGACAACCATTTGTAGTCACATCCATCAATTTACATGCAGGTTTTCAGACTATAAGAGGAAGCCAGTGTACCCAGGAACAGGGAGAACATGCAAACACCACATAGGAAGGTTCCAGCTAGCCAGTGCAGTGCAGCAGATATTTCTAACGTTATAAAACACAGATTAATGATGGTGAAGTGGTAAGCTGTGATAGTGTGACAGTGAATTGGCAGCCACAGATAGCACTTTGAATCTGAAAGAGGTAAACATCACTCAGTCATTGTTAATCTTATTTATACCTGTGTTTTTCCATCTGTGACATGTTGAAATGTTTACCCTGAAAAAGATTTACAGAGCTCATATCACTTGCTAAGAAATCATTTTTTACCGTAATCACACTCAGCTCAGTTCTAGACAGGTTTTGAGTGGCCTACTTTGTTATGAACAGCCTACTACTTGTCTTTGTTTCTAAATCAGGAAAATTGCATCACTTCTTGGCATAATTTCCTCAGCCAGGTCTCTTTCCCGGCCAGCAGATGTCTCTAGTGTGCTGCAGAGATACAGATGCACCTCTACCACAACCTGCTGTGGATGTAAATCATTGACTTGCAGCCTGCATGCTGTTGGTTCAGGCAACAATTAGGTTGAAATACAACCTGTTTTTACTGTTTATGCTTTGATAAGTTGTTTCCACATCTGCCTAATGCTTTTCCATCTTGACATTTGTGAGTAATAAAATTTTAATTAACCCATAAAGAAGTTATTATGACATTACTGCTGCTTTGTATGTCAGGATAAGTGAATTTAGCTAAGATGCAAATCATAGAGTCCTTAAAGGAAATTAGAGTCGCAAAGCATGAGCAGTAATAAAACCTGAAGCTCATAACGGTGCAGGTTGTTTGCGTGTGCGGTCTGTATGCAGTGTGTGTGTGTGTGTGTGTGTGTGTGTGCACGCACACGTGTGTACATGCTTTCCTGTTGCTTGTGGAAGAGGAAATTAAAATGGTGAGCAATGACAGGGCAGAAGAGAAGGTGTCCTCTGCTCTGATCTCAGTGAAACGAGCTTCAGGGGAACCACTGTCCTCACTCCATTGCATTTGGATTTTTGACAGTTGTCTTTTTGGAGAGTCTGCTTAGAAGCAAAAGTCTTTTCACACTGAGTTTCCAACCTGAAGCTGCTCTGACAAACACAAGTGTCAAGTTAGACCACTAATTGGGGTCTTTCTGCTCCTGTTCAAATGAGGGATAATTGAGCCCACAGAGAGCCTTAAGGTCTGTCACTGCTGTCTAGTATCTTTGTCCACCTTTAGTGCTTTAGGTCCTCCAAGGTGATCTAATAATGAAAAAATATGTATGTCCTCAAACTGCAGGGTTCATTAGTTTAATGACTTTAACTGTGACATTTAACTCTGCCAAATGCTTGAAGACAAAAATAGATTTTTATTACATTTTATAAGTCTTTGTACTCCTTTAACCTTTATATTTTGCACATATTTCGATAGATATTTGATTTGTTTTCATATGAGCTGCAAACAGTTTAATTTTTATGCAAAGAGAAGGTGAATTGACAGCTGCCACTGGTCAAATTGACTATTTTGGTCATGTAAATCATTATTTTTGGCTTGCTTTTTCAGTACTATCTGACTACGGTGGTCCTAAGATGTTGGTGTTTTTTGAGATGTGGAGTCTTATTTAATATTATGGTGTTTGGGCTACTATCTGAATTTTCTGTTTGAATCTTGTAGATATTGAGTTTTTGGTTCCTGGTTGACTGTTGTGAAAGGCTCTGATGCAGGCCTGGAGGACTCATGCAGACATGACAGAGACAGTTGTACAAGTGTCAGAGTCTTTATTTCTCACAACAAGGCTAAATGAAAGATTGTAGTCACTGAGAAAGCTGGAACTGAAGACTCGATCCACAACAGGAACAGAGCCACTACGAGAGGGGACTTAATCCAAGTGTTCCAAGACAGATATCAAGAGTGGTGAGGCAGAGGCAGAGATGGTGTTGTGGAATTTTGGCTTATTTGGAGAAGGGGTGAGTTTATCCTTGGGAGGTGTTGCTGGTTAGTTTGCCCGTAGAGAAGGGAGTTCCAGGAGGGCAGGCAGGGAAGCTTTTTCCACATTTCAGTAAAAACGTTTACTGAAGCATGCAAACATACATGGAAATATAGTATATAAGGTTGAAAGTCAGTACATGGTATGACCAACTTTATTCTTCATCACAACCTGAACTCTCTTAGCCAAGCTTTCTTGTAATTTCTGGAAGTAGTCTTCAGGAATAGTCTGGTGAAGTGGGGGATGATGGAAAAAGTTTGAGAACTACTGCAGTAGACACATGTTATATGCAGAAACACTCATCCCTTGAATTAGTTGATGCAGCCAACATGCGTCAAGGTGTGCAACTTTTACTTTGAAGGCAGTTTCCATTGTTGGTTTGTGTCACACTTTTCACAGTTTCATTACAGCTCAGAGAGTATCTGGCCAGTCTTGGTAGGCAAGTCCATCCCTTCCATTCAAACTATGGTTGCAGTAATAGGTAGCAACCAAAGCAATAACAAAGAGTTTTTGACAGCCAGTTGAAGAATACACATTTTTCCTTGCGACAGGTGTCACTGACAAGACTGTAGTTTTGTGTGACTGAGACTTTAGCAATCATTTTCCCACTGCCATCAACCTTCAGCAACCACTCGCAACCGAATTGGGAATATTTATTTTTCCCTCACAACCAGATGGTCTCTAGGCTCGTGTGACTGGGGCCTTATTTACTTGACCTTACACTGTCACCATGATTGTTACGTGTCCAAAATGATGGACAAGTTAATGTCATGTGGTTAGTGGTCATCCATCCATCCATCCATCCATCCATCCATCCATCCATCCATCCATCCAATATCTTCCACTTATCCTTTTAGGGTTGCTGGAACCTATCCTAGCTGTCATAGAATGAGGTAGGGTACACCCTGGACAGGTTGCCACCCTGTCAAAAGGCTGGATAGTGGTCACATGTCTGCAAAACCTTAATGCAATTAGTAGCCTTTTTTTTTAAAACAAGCAGAGTTGCCCCCTGCTGGCCATTATAAAGAATGCTAGTCTGAAGCACTTGCTCATCCACCTCTGTAACTGAAGCAGCCAAAAGCTACATACATCTTTTATACACAGTTTATGGTATTAGCAGAAATGATGTATCAAGCTTTGCATTTGTTTTAACCCATATGAGAAGATTATTTCATGAATTATATAACATATGTGTTGTATGGAGTTGGATTTGTGGAGGCCCTGTGGGTTAATTTACTGTAAGTATAAAGCCTTCACATTGGTGGCTGACATTGAAAGAATTATACATAGTACTGCCTCTATATTCAGCATCATGCAGCCTTATTCCTAAGCCTCCTTGATGAATATGCATGGCTTCATCTTCCAGCAGAGCATGGAAAGAGGCAGCATCTCAAGCAGACATCCTAAAATCCCCCTCTTCTACTTTTCGTTTCTCTCTCCTGTTTCTGTCTGTCTTACAAATACACACATGGTCCAATACACACAGTCAGCTGACCTTGTCAGCATACAGGGTCAACAGCCCCCCTCCAGTCCATTAAGTAGTTACTGGCGAGGCTGTTGCTCTTTGTGAATAATGCAGGCTGTTGTGCAAACATACGCAATCTTTTGGCAAGCTGAGCATCACTGCATGTCATTTATATAGGCTACATTCAGTCATACAGCTCACTTTGAAATCAAATAAAGACAAAAAAATTTCCACTCAATATGACATAACATCAGAACTTATAAATTAACATAGAGTAAAACCAAAGTAGAGCTGTCAGAGACAATTTTATTTGCACATCAGATAAGCTTCTTTCCAGAGGGAGATACATTTTATGGAGCCATCTTGGCGGATAGCAAAGTTTGCAATGAGCGGATAAAATGTTCCATAAACAAACAGGCTCAAGATTATCTCGGTTCCCATGGTTGCCAGAAACAATTAGACCTGCTGTAATGCTAAACCAGTCCAGTTTTTCATTGAACAACAGCGTCAGTGGAGCAAACCAAGGTTACTGTGTCTCGCTCTCTCTCTACATTATTACATGGCTTTGATTTGAACTCTGAGTCTGCTGGGAGAGAAATGCAGAGTGATATGCAGATTATGTGTGTGACTAGGTACACAAAGTGATTGGCAGTGGAGCAATGTGTAGATGTACCTGAAACAAGGACAGACAAGCTCACACATCCGTGTATTAATAAGATCGCTAATGAAACACATCAGCCCTTATTCAAATTCTGACAACTTGCTCTAAAATGAACCCTGTTACTCAGGAGATTTCCCAATAACCTTTCAAAATGTGCACAGACTAAGCAATGATCATTTGTTCTGACACCTACAAACAAAACCCTCCTTTCTGCCACTTGCAGTGGCCTTTCAGATGTCTGGATCCATTAAAAAGAGCAAAGTATGTTGCTGAAATCAAGGCATTAGAAATGAGAGATGAGACTTTGTGCTGAGGGATGACTTTTTCACACCACTTTATCTTTAAAGCTGAGTCTCAGGCTTTCCCTTTGCTGAGTCTTGCAATCAATCATCATTTTCTAAAAGCCTGTCAGAAATCTAAATGCCAAGTATGCCAGACAGCAGCACACTTTGATCCACTGAGGTTTAGTTTGCTCAAAGTTTTCTGCTGCCACATGCTTAAATACACTAAAGGAAAATACTTCTCTGGGCACTTTATGGCCAAAGGTATGCAGACAGTCAACTGTTGCACCCCTGCCTGAGAGTATTATCTTATTCTAAATGGAACCTGACTGCAGATGTGGTCACAAGAGCATATTTGCAAGGCATGGTTCAGATATAGCATTTTCCCAGAGATGGAGAATGTGTCAGGGATCAGAGAAAACTACACCACACTGGTAAAATTGACCAAAATGCTGAAAAAGGAACGCCCCAAACAAAAAGCCCGCAACACAACAGGTGATTAATTATCCTTCTATGCTGTCAAAGAGGTAGTTTGACATTTTGCACTAGATGCTTATGCACAGCATTGATACCACTTGTATATTTGTATGCTACACATATAAGAATGCTCTTATCTAACTCTGTTCATATAAACAACTCATATTAACTGACAGAATATCATTCCTGTCATTTCTGTGCCAGCATGGTTTTCCTCCCACAGTCCAATCGCATTCATGTTAGGTTAACTGGCGATTCTAAACTAGCCGTAGGTGTGAATGTAAGGTAGATAGAGTGCCTAAGCGCATAGACTAAAGTGCTGTATAAATATTTATGAAATAGGTAAATGTGGCTTTGAGTGGTCTAGAAAAGTGTTCCATAAATCCCAGTTTCATTCCTATCCATTAAATGCAGTTAGCAAACACACTTGACTTTTTATGGAGCACAAAGGTTTTAGTCACTTCTGCTATTTTCACTTATTAGATTTTTTTTTTTTTACATCTTTCATTGAAAAGTTATAAACGTAAAAAGAGTTGACTGGTAACAGCCAGCGTGTCTTTTGATCTAAACGTATCTAATCTGCACATATAGAAGCTCAACAGGGAGTTTTTAAAACATGTAGAACATGCCTTTGGACTCATTCAGCATGATAGTGGTAGCTGTTAGTGTGTGTGTGTGTGTGTGTGTGTGTGTGTGTGTGTGTGTGATTGACAGCGTGTCAATCAGATTGATGAGATGTGGTCGGACTTTGGTCGGGCCATTGCAGCACCACGATTCTTTCCTTTTTCAGCAATTCTATTGTAGACTTGCTGCTGTGCTTGGGATCACTGTCTTCTTGCACGATCCAATTCAGCCAAGCTTTGTCTGTCTGACAGAACTGAGTCTGGAATACTTTGGTATTCAGAGGAGTTTCTGGTCAACTTAGTGACTGTAAGGTGCACAGGTCCAGTGGCAGCAAAACAAACTCAAGTCATCAGCCCTTATTATGAGGTGTTTGTGCTGATATGCTGTGTTTGGTTTTCACCAAAAGGAGTGCTGTCCATCATGGCCCGAACATCTCCACCTTGTCTTGTCTGTCCAAGTGCATTGTTCCAGATATCTTGTGGTTTGTTCAGATGCAACTTCGCAAACCTAAGCCATGCTGCCATCTTTTTTTTTTAGAGAAAAGAGGCTTTCTCCTGGCAACCCTTCCAAACAACAACATTTAACACTCTAACTGAGGCCTGTAGAGTCTGAGGTGTACCTTGGGATGAATTTGCTAGGATGTCCACTCCTGGGAAGACTGGAGACTGTCTTGAATGTTTTAATTTCTGAATAATCTTTCTCACTGTATAATGGTGGACTGCAAATTGTTTGTAAATGGCCTTATAACCCTTCCCAGACTGATCAGTAGCAGCATATGCTTCTCTAAGATCTTTGCTGATGTCTTTCGTCTTTTGCATTGTGTTAACACACACCTGAATGCTCCAGACATACAAACCCCATGATCAATTAATCAAGTGCATTTGAATACTAGCACCTGGCTGCTACTTACCCTCTTAATTCCGAAGGAAGCAGAGGCAGTGTAGTAGTATAGATTACCCATTGTATACTACAGAGAGTTAATTGGAGCATCTGAAAAAAAAAATTCACTAGGCATCCTAAATCTTCACATTAATACAGAACGCACACTATATGATGCTGTTAGGATCGACAGGTTCAAGATCGACTGTTCAATCAAACTGAAGTTGCTCCTCTAAAAATGTCTAAAATTTAAAAAAAAAAACTTTTACAAACCAACTTACAAATAAAAGTGATGGTACTGGTTCCTAACAAGCTGACACTGAAGAGCTCTAGACTTTAAAATATCGCTTTTCTAGCTGTAATATCTCTGGTGCTGAGAGCAGAAGGGCTATAGAAGTTAACAAGGGCAAGCCTCAGGCTGCCACAGCTGCCATAAATCTGACTCGGCTGACGCAGGACTGTAATAGAGGAGACTGGTGCGGTGTCAGTGTGTTACCAAATCACAGCTCAGGGGAATGAGTTTTTTCATGTTTTACTTACAGCATCTCTTAGCATGGATGAAAGGTGTGATAAAGTGGGACAGGGTGATTGGGTGGAAGAAGAGAGCGAGGGAAAAGATGATGATGAGGAGAATAGTAGTTTTAAATGAAGTGCCAGGAGAAATCTTCCAGCAGCAATAATCCAGTGTAGCAAAAGACATTCAAACTATTACTAAAGTAAGGTGTTCTCCTCCAGAGTAACATATTGTGTACAGATGATGCTGTAAAAGCATGCCATAAACTGTTTGTTGCTGATATTTTTTATTAAAAGTCTGAATTAGGAAGCAGAGTTAGAGTTGGTTAGCCCTTTACACTAAGCATTACAGTGATGAGGTTTCATTAAAAGTATTCAAGTTTTATTACACTGTAGCTAATGTAATTAAATTGCTTTTCATGACAACACAAATCTATCAGTCTGGTAGTTTGGAAGCTACTATGGTTCCCACTCTCTCTTTCTCTCCCCTGTCTCTGTGAATGAGTGCATGCAGCTAACCACTGTTTTCAGGATTGGGAATGGTCCCAGCAGGCACACCTGTTCTCCATCCTGCAATTGGTGACAGTGCTTAAACTCAGCCTTCATCACCATGCATCGCCAGATTGTTGATCTACTCTATGAGGCAGGACTGCTCAGACTGTTTAGGATTCAGACACTTGATCTTCTTGCCTGTTTGTTTCCTTGTAATCATGACTGTTACGTACCTGCTTGCCTCTTCTTAGTGAATCCTGTTTGGTGTGCCAGCTGAAGGACTATACCAAGTGCCTCCCGGACTCACTCTCCCGAAGGGAAAAAAGACCCATTTGGAAGATTTGAAGAACCTAGAAGGAACACCATATTCACCATTATAGAACTAACCACAGAAAAGGACTTGCATGCATAAGAACTGAGTTACTTTAGCTTGATTTGTGGTGATGTCAGACTTGTTCATGAAATCAAGCTAAACCTTTCCCAGCATGTTCTGCATTTGAATCCTCTGAGTGCCATAACATAAAAACATTTTTTTAAATACAATTTTTTTCGCAGTACCATGAAAACACTTTACCTACACATAAACTGTAATAGCAAAGTGTGCACACTTTTGAGTCCATCCATCCATTTTCTTCCACTTATCCTTTTCAAGATCACAGGGAGGCTGGAGCCTATCCCAGCTGTCATAGGGCGAGAGGCAGGGTACACCCTGGACTGGTTGCTATCCTGTGGTCAATTGAGAATCAGCATTTCTTTGGACTGTGGGAGGAAACAGTACCTGAAAAAAAAATATGCAAACACAGGGAGAAACTGCAAACTTCACCAAAAGGTCCCAACCCAGGACCTTCTTGCTACGAGGCAGCAGTACTAACCACCGCTCCACTGTGCTGCCCTACAGAAAAAAGTAATTATTCCACTGACAAATCAGTGTTGTATGGCTCAGTATTACTGCTGCATATGTTTAAAGTGGAGCTCAGTTGAAATGCATTATTTCTGATCAATCTTTAGTGATAAATATACATATATATTTATCACTAAAGTGATGTATATTCTACATGTGTCTGCAGTCGCTATTCTGTAAGGACTGCATATCTTTTAAAAAACAACTGTTAATGAACTTAGTGTCACATTCAAATTCACTCGAAGCATTTTTTTTCTAAACAGAAACAGTTCATTTTGTGAAGCAGTGTATAAACCTAACCAAGCAGCTGAATCTGATGGCGTTGATCATCATTTCAGGAGAGAGTCAATAAAATAGGTAAATGAATTTGCTACTTACCAAACAAGCTTTTCTGGGATATTTTTTCATCCTATGATTGCAGAAGAGAGGTGATCATATTAACATTTGACTTCAAACCATTAGGGAAAACCAAGCTACTTACTGCTAAGGTATCATGAAGTCACGAATAAAGGGGAAGGTGTCCACAATAAATACATTTCTATCATGTAGAAATTATTAATAAATACCAACAGTGTCAGAATCAAGCTGCCAAGACCTCTCACAATGAAATGCAGCTGACCTGTGTGTGACTTTCAGCACAAGCCTATAATAAAACCACTAACTCTCTGATTCCCAAGGATGTGTTTTTTTTCTTTTTTCTTTTTTTTCTTTTTTTTTACTTGTATTGATCTTTGCTTCACAAGCAGCAGGAATCTCTCTGTGCTCTGTTAAGTGTCCTGTGGAGATTCATTGGGGCATGCCTTCGATTTCTCAGTGCAATCTCAGTCTGTTCTTAATGGCCCGCAGTCCTCTTCAGTCTTGTCTTCATTAAAGTGTCCTTTTCATCCTGGTTGTCATGGTTGTGATGGCGAGGGTGCATGCACAAATAGGTTCTATAATGCTTTGATTAAAAATACATCCATGCTCCCTTCTCAAGTAATTTCAAGCTAATTCTTCTTGGTGTCGGGTCTCTTCTACTATATCTGCTTATAGGTGATATATTGTTATAATGAAAATGGGCCATGCAAGTGAAATATAAACTGATTCTACTGTCTAGTCTACTGAGTTGGTTGGGCCACAGAGTTGGGCTACTGTGTTGGTCCCCCTGTTTGGGCCACAGAGATCGCTAAAATAAACCAGAGGCTGTAATCAAAAAGTTTTGATCAGACTATGTAGACTATGTCCATGTTTACCAGCTCTTTAACAGTCTTTCTGCACATACTGCACGGCGGTGCTGGTGCATCGTCTTCACAGGCCTCATTAATAAAAAATGTTGCATGGAATTCCTTGTACTTATTGCACAGGGTACCTTCCCAAACAATTTTTCAAGTGACAACATCTTAAAAATGTAAACCTGTGTAGTGCAATTCTTTTTATATGTTGTACAAGAAAGCTTTGCACATAAATAGGTTCATAACTTCCTTTCTCGATCTGAACAATGACTCAGCCGAGTATTGTCTTTTAACTTCCTGGGGAAACAAAATCTAAAGGTATTAAATGAACCTTGAAACCCATCTAAATGTGTTCAGCTGTGTAACCTGGCACATACTGCAAACAGAAAGGGCTGTTTGTGCATATGTCACAAGGACTTTCCTCTGATAATGAGAAAAATGAAACTCATCTGCAGGAGAAATATATGAAGTTTATAAGGTGAAATTTTTCTGACTCAAGCCGACACACTGCTAATAATTTTAAACTGCCACTTAGGTCAGTGTGAAACACAATTATGCCCTTTAGCTTTGCTTCAATGTGCATTTGCTACTTTGCAGAGACTTCACAGTTATTCAGCAGACTTGCTAGCAAAACTGTATTCAGTTTGCATAATGTGTAACAGTGACTTATTTCCATAGATTTTCTTATCTGGTGCTATATAAAAATTTGCACAAAAGGTAAGGAAATTTGTATATGGTTGATAATTTTTTGTTGTAATGATACTTCTTGGCAATAAATCTTATACTATTGGAAAGCCTGTTTATTTCCCCTGAAATGGTGCCGCATTTGTAAGGAAAATGCATCTGTGGGTTGAGAAGTAGAGTTGAGTCGGTGAGTTGCACCCATGAAAAACATGCCAAATCTTTTCTATTAATGATAAACAGCTTCTTCTGCTTTTTACTCTTGTTATGTGTTGTTTATTGAATTGGATGAGTGAAGTCTGAAGAAACATGACATATTGGCCATAATTTATTCATTTAACAGCAGGGGGCTCAATAGCATGTGGAAGAATCCTACACAGCCACAACAGCCTGGCACCTCCTCGTCATGCTGGTCACCAGCTTGGTCACACACTGCTGTGGGATGACATCTTATTCTTCAATGTGGTTGTATTGGTCATGCGGGCATTAACAGTACGCCCAAGCTGAACCCACAAGTGTTCAATGGGGTTGAGGGCAGAACTGCAGGCAGGCCATTCCACCTCTCCACCTCAAAATTCTGGAGGTAGTCTCTGATAAATCCCCTTTGTGGGGGCGACTGTTTTCATCTTGGAGGATCAAGTTTGGTCCCAGACAGTGGAGATATGGGATTACTACTGGTTGCAGAATATCATCTCAATATCTCACTGCATTGATATTGCATCCAATAATGACAAGCCTGACTCTAAGCACCCGGAGTACCAGAAGCTCAAAACAGGAGTCAGTAGCAGAATAAGCTGTTTGGCATTAGCAAGATGGATTTGACAAGTTTTTCATGAGTGCTACCCACATACTCAACTCTGTTGCTCAACCAAACACAAATTTCCTTAATTTTGGTTTATTTTGTGATATAACATTCCTGTAAATATACACCAAACTATGTTCCCTCTAAGGCAGAAGGGAAAGAAAAGCATGTACACAAAGCTTGTGTACACGTGTACACAAAGCTCTTAAAGCATGTGGTTATCCCAACTGGACCTTCAGCAAATCAGCGAAGATGCACTTTCTGTGCAGAAGGTTAGACACCAACTAGGGAGAAAGCGAATGACAAACGGAAAAACATTGTCATGACTTTTACAGCAGGTTTGTCAGGGAAACTCAGGAGAATTTTCTCCAAGCATGAGATCCCAGTGTACATCAGTCCCAGCCACACGTTAGACAAAAACTGGTTCATTCCAAGGACAAAACTCCTCAACACAAGCTAAGCAACATAGTGTATGCTGTGCACTGCAGTGAGGAGTGCTCGGACTTCTACACCGGAGAAACCAAACAGCCACTCCACGAACACACGGTACAGCATAGAAGAGCAAGGCCTCACAGTGGTTTCAGCCTGATGGCAACGACCCACAACTTTTTTCACATCTTGGTTCATGTGATGATGCACATGAGCAATAGTGGGTCAATGACCACCTCCAAATGGACAACCACCACTAGGGTTTAAATACCTGGGACTCGTCACCATTTGGTTTTAGAACTGAAGAAACCTCTTGAATGAGAGATGAAACGTCTTCGTCCAGAATTTTGTAGCACATGCCTGTGTTGCACTGGCATGTACTGGTATGACTTTTAGTTTATCCGGATATGTTTTGATTGCAATATGTTATTTTATTCTGATTTTTGGCTGTCTATTTAAGAACTAGGTTGGGATAATTATTGACTCTAAATTGGCTGTGGGTGTGAATGTGACCATGAATGGTTGTCTGTGTGTCTGTCTGTATTAACCCTGGGATAAACTGGTGATCAGCCCAGGATGCATTCTGCCTCTCACCCAGTAACAGTTGAGATAAGCTCCAATACTCTCTGCTCAGATTCAGACAAATGCTACAAAACTGATCAGACAACGCTTCAAAGAGCAAATGGATACTGTCCAAAGTTGAAGACTTTCTGGAACAATGTGAAGCAAGTAATACATGAAACCCTGGGCATATCCTTAACCCTTTCCTTTACTGCCATGTATCTCGGAAAACTTCCTGAAGGACTCGGTACAAGTGACATGTATTTGTTGAGGATATTTATGATTGCAAACAAAAAGGCGATTACTAAATGTTGGCTTCAGCCAAGCCCTCCCACTCTGAAGCTCTTCAGAAATATCATAAACATGATCCATAACATGGAGATGCTGACCTTCTCAATACGTCTCCAGAAGGAGAAAGGAGAGAGGCTCTGGGAAAAATGGCACCGTTATGCACCCGAAGGCCTGTATTAGTTGACTGTTGTAAACCGGGAATACTTTGGGACCCTTGCTGATCTAAAGTTTAAAAAAAAAAGAGCAAATGGATAATGACTCAAAGTGTACTGCAAAAGCAAACAAGGAGTTACTCAGAGCAAATAAATGGATTGTCATGGTCCCCTGTGTCCCCTGGATGGGGACCTACCTTGTCTCTCGCTCTCTCTCTCTCCTGTTTGTGTCAATGTGCGTAAACTAACCAGTCACTTTCAGTGGTGGGTGTGGTCTTAGAAAACCCCAGGCAGGCACATCTTCAATCAATGGAGCATTTAAACCCGGCTCCCACAACCATCATTTGTCACCAGATTGTTAATCTACTTATGTGGAACCTGCACATGTGCTTGATCCACTCTTCCCTAGCCTGAGAAAAACCTTGCCTACTCTAGAGACTGTAGCACTAGAGACCCAAGCCCTGAAGAAAGAGAGCAACTCTCCTGCAATCCTGTTATGAAGAATACTCACCTGGAAATCTGTCCCTGCAACCTGTCAACTACAGACTTACCTGAAAGAATTCTTACCTGGCACAAATCCCTCCTGTAGTGCTTACCTGGAAACATTCCTTGCTCTTGTTCATCTGTTTATTAAAACAGCTAAACTCTGTCCTGCATTGCAACACAACGGTTTTT
>VUQJ01045015.1:49245-70078 GCA_015108635.1 Andinoacara biseriatus | reverse complement strand
TTATAGCAATAAATAGGATAAACATACCTGTGATAGACACAAAAAAAACACCACTTTAGTGTCTTCACACACACCAGGCACTGGCTCCCTATAAAATAAAATGGCACTATATAATGGCTGCTCTATTGAGAGTGCAGTGATAGCCATGCTCCGCTAGTTGCAGCCGTTAGCTAGCTAAATAAAAGCATCCTCAAAACTCACATCAGCACACCGAAGTAATCAAAACAACACAAAGATGTATTTAAACCTTTTCTTAACAACACAAATCAGTGTGAGAAGCTAATACGTTGAATAAGTAAATAAAATCTATGAGAGAGCCGCAGCAAAACTTACCCTCAGCAGTCAACACAGTGTTGTGAGGGAGGGAGTGAAGCGACCCAAAATAACATTTGCGGGAGCGTAGCACACTTCCGGTTTTTCAAAATAAAATACAACATCGATAAAATTCACATATACATTGAAAAATAAAATAATATTGCTGTGCACGTCTTCATTTCTAGCTTTATCTTAGATCTGTCAGGTTCTTTAGGTGCTTAGCAGCAACTGAACTTTCAAAATGGATAAACTGATGACCAATCAAAGTGCAGCTGTTTTTCCCAGGATTAAAAGTGCAGAAAGTTAATGTTGAGATTTTCCATATAGACTTCCATTATAAATAGGGGAAAAAAGCTTAACCAGGCCCATCTTTGACTGCAGTCTAACATGCTCGGCATGTCCAAATTCAGGGGCCGCGTCCTTTGAAGGACACATGTCACAGTGAGGCAACGAAGGCTGTCCAAATTCAAAGGCTCCTCCAAATGTTGCCCACAGATGCGAACTCCTTTTCCCGGGTTTTGAAGGAAGCGTCAGGTGGATCCTTCACAGCCCACCCTGTCCCAAGATTCCTGGCGGGATAAAGCTGACAAGGGATTGTTCTTTAAAAATGGAAGTAGTGGCAGACCGAGTAGAAGGAAAGGAATACAGTTTTTTATTATATATTTTTTAAAATATTTTTAATTTAAATCACCTCATAAACTCGTGGTGGGTCCTGTGCTCTTTTAAAAGTTCATAACCTGAGGAGCCGTCAGTCATGAGTGAGGATGAATTCAGTTTTAACTCTGTTTAAGAAAGTTTGAGGTGAACCAGGATTTGATTTCATATAAGCAGGTGGTGAGGGAGGAGGGTGGGTGTGAAGAGTTTGGTTTGGTGGATAAATGGAGCTGGGCAGCATCTGTAAAGCAATGGAAGTGGATGTTGAATTTGGAAAAGATATTGCCAGTGGCAGTGTTGCTGGATCTGCCAAAGCAAGATCAGAGACATGGACGAGGTGCTGCAGCAGAGACCCGTGGCTTGTCCTTTCTGGTCGGTCTGCAGAGCCTGTTTTCAGCTTTGTGACATTTTTCCAGCCAATCTATGCACACAAAAAAAGCCAGATAACAGTACAGCGAGGATTAAATACATTAAACAATTCAAGCAAATGTTTTTCCAGTTTCTTTTTCACAGCTCTGTCGGTCATTCAGGCGGCAGGAGCTACGCTGAGGTAAGGGCAGAATAGCTCGTGATGCAGATCTGACGACTGTCCAGTTTCACACGCTGCAGGATGCAGCACTTGAATCTGGACACAATCCATGTCACCCAGTAGGGAGCTGTTTTGCCTAATTCCATTTTCTGATTCAGGGCATTTTAGGGGAGAGTGAAACCCAAGTTTGTTTTTTGTATATGCAACTTACAGATGCCCCTTAAATGCCTCACAGGCAGGGTGGTTGTGCAAGCAGGATAGAAAGCAAGTTTAGGATTGGAATTCATTTCCAGCTTGGTCAAACGGTGCTAGTGGCTGTGCATTTACTCTAGTTCCCAGCAATACACCAGGCATCTTTAAAGTGACTGAGCCACAGAGTAACTTTTCTGTGTGTGTTTGAATTCATGGGCCTGAGAAAGACATAAATGAACACCTCATCATTAAAATCCACAATGTGAAAGGAATTGAGTGCAAGCTGTCTTTCCCCCTCTGTCTCACCACGGTGATGCTGTTCAAATCATGTCCAAAACTTTCCGTTTCAGGACAAAAGTTAGTCCATCATCAGCCATCTTAAATCACAGTGATAATGTAGTAATTTCCTAAGGCGGTCACTATGTCATCCCTGTGGAATTTGGCGCATGTAAAAATATCTTTGCGACTGTAATTCACTGCAAATGAGAGTCTCCACTGTCAATAGGCTGTTGTGGCTGAGCACCAGCCAGAGCTCAACTTTGGCGAACACATATGCAGCCAGAATGATTTTACTTGAAACACCTCAGCGCTCAAACACCACCAGTTCTTCCAAGCTTTAACTTCCACAACTCCCACTCTTCACTGTGGGATTTACACCTACAGCAGGAAAACAAAACCTTAAACAGAGCTGGGAATGTGGTATTTTATTCATTATTTTATTCATTCAAGCTTTGAAAAATGACGGCTGTAGTACAGCAAATATATTGATTGATTTATAAATATTGGTGGTTGTTACATCCCAAACAGAGGTTTGGGGTGAGGGGAGGGAGACAAGACAAAAGACACAGTGGAAGAGAGCCAGAGATTAATAATAACTCATGAATAAATGCAGAGTGGTGTATAAACACAGAGTGAAGGCTTTTCATGGAGCTTTTGAGACGACCTGATAATAATGAATTACAGTAGTCCAGTCTAGAAATAATAAATGCATGAACTAGTTTTTCAGACAGGATGTTGCTAATTTTAGAGAGATTGCACAAATGCAAGAATGCAGTCCTCCAAATATTTGTTTAATATGTTCATCGAAAGACATATCCTGGTCAAAAAAGATCCTTCGTAGTGTTACTGGAGGCCAAGATAATGGTAAATATCTTGTTAGACACCATGTTTCGGAAATTTGTAGGACTGGTTACAATAACTTCAAATTTATGTTTTTAAGACTAACTCAGTCTAACTAATTGGTGTGTGTCATCTGGCTTCATGAATAGATAAAGCTGGTTATAATCTATACAGCAATGAAAATGTATCCTATGCCTTCTAATAATACTGCCAAAGGGAAGCATGTATAATGTAAATAGAATTGGCCCTAACACAGAACCCTGTAGAACTCCATAATTAACTTTAGTATGTGAAGAAGACTCCCCATTTACATGAAAAATTGGAGTGTATTAGATAAGTGTGATTCAAACCACTGCAGTGCAGTACCTTTAATACCTACGGCATGCTCTAATCTCTGTAATAAAACGTTATGGTCAGCAGTATCAAAGCTGCACTGAGGGTCTAGCAGAACAGCACGGAGATGAGGCCACTGTCAGAGGCCATAAGAAGATCATCTCATGACCTTCACCAATGCTGTTTCTGTGCTGTGATGAATTCTGAAACCTGAGTTTGGAGATTGGCCTAGAATTAGCTAAGACAGCTGGGTCAAGTGCCAGTTTTTTTTAGTAATGGTTTATTCTCCTGGCAGAGTCTCCCAAGAAAAACTGGTCCTGGTTTACTGGCCAGCCAAAGAGCGATTCCAGCGACCCTTGTGGAAGAGAAATCAAGGGAACAGTTAACCTTTCTTGCGATAGGGTTACCGGGGTCTCACCCAGAAGGCAGGTCTGGGAGGAGGCTTGAGGTAGAGCGCCTGGTGGCTGGGCATCACAAAGAGGAGGCATGTAGGCCCACCACCTGCAGGAGGCAATGTAGGGGTCGGGGGCAGTGTGGCCAAGGGCAGCAGCCCTGGGAGGACCAGTCCCTGGCTATTGAGGCTTCTGTGGGGAAGGCGCCTGAGCTAGTGCAGGAGATTGTGACATATTGGCGAAATATAGTCAGTATCAACAACAACATTAATTTACAGAATTCACACAGTAGTCTGGATGCCATTTTATTGGTAGTCTCCTAATGTCCTGTTTTCTGGAAGGCACCATGAGGTTTGCTGTGCTCGCTCACATTTACAATGCAAAGACCTTTTCTGTGCCCCCTCAAAACTCAGTCCAAATACACACCCCACAGGTGGCTGTAGACACTGTTGTACATAACCTACACATTTGCTTATGGATGTGTAGTGAAATATTTTTTCTTTATTTCATTTGCTTTTAAATTATATCTATAAATTGAAATAGATGAATGAAGAAATGTTTGCTGGGAATAGTTTTGGTGACTTCAGTGCAAAATGTCTGTAAAGTTTTATTCATCTAGTGTATAGTGTCTGTATCTATTTTATATTTTCTAAAGTTAAGCTTTTATATTTCAGCAGGTGAAAATATTTAAGCACAAAAGCCATCAAACAGTGTTTATTCCCTACCGCTCCACACTGGTCACTGCTGCCCCCCAGGGTGTGGGTATTTCAGGGTTCTGGGGTGGGGCCTGATGTTCTAGTGTGGTTGTTGGCCTTCTTCCTTGGGGGGTTGTGCTTCAGGGTGGCTTGGGCCTCTTTGGCATTGGGTGGGGGGCTCTGCTGAGTGTCAGGTGGTCCTGGGGTCCAGCCACTGGCCTGTGCTGGAATGGCTGGTCTTGGGGTGGTGGGGTCGGCTCCCTGTTGCTTCTGGTTCTATGATACTACTTTTCCACCGCTGAGGTGCCGGTGCTCGTGCCAGTGCTGGTGTCGGTTTCAATGAACCAGGGAAAGCCTTAAAAACAGGCCTGCGTTCCCTCCGCGCTTTGTGAACTGATCCTTTATGTATGAGAGTGGGCGTTCCTGGTCTGGACACGGACACCGAAGGGCACAAATGTGGGAGAACATGCTGTTGTTCCGCGAACATATTTTACAGTCCAAACAAAACTACTGCAATTGAACCCGTTTTTCGGCCAAGCACCGAGTGCGTTCGCGGTGGAAAAATGGCTGAACGGGTCATACTGGCACCGGCACCTGGTTGGTGGAAAGAGGGCCTGAGGGGGCTCTGCCTGGGGCTTCCTTCTCCCTTGTGCCAGGGTTGGCATGCTGTCACTGGAAAATGTGTTCTTAAGTCTTCAATGCTCCTAAGGGGCTGCGGACACCCCGGGTCTCCTGGGTCGTATCTGCCTCTGGGGACGTTGTTGTGGCTTTCAATCCTCATGTATTAACATTCTATTAGTCACTCAGGCGAATAAACACGCGCACACACACACACACACACACCACAACACAAGATTATTGGTTTTTGTAGCCACGTTTTTTCACCTATGTGTGTATCTTTTTATATGCTGTTTGTTTTTAGTTTGTTTTGTAGATTTTTTTGTTTTGTTTTGTTTTTTTTGTCTGTTTGTTTGTTTGTTTTAACAGATGCAGCAGTTGGTGAATCATTGTGTTTCCTGTCCTCATGTTCTTATCTTTTTCTTCCTATTTTCTCCCCCTTTTTCTTTTTTGCTTTTTCCCGTACCTGGCATTGCCACATTACATATGCACTTATATGAACAATAACACAAATAAATAAATAAAAGAAGAACTAACAAGAGGAGTCAATAAAGAATCTATAGAGCTCATCTTGGAAAATAAATATGTTTGGCCCAACAGTGCATTCAGATCATAATTCTGATTGCAAAAGCTGCCAAACAAGACAGGCTTTAAAAAAAAAAAGGCGTGTTTATAGTAAAAATTCGATACAGCCCAGAGGAAGGCTGTATCTGTGTGCTTGTGTACGGTGCATTACGTGTTACTGACAGTGTGGTCCTGTCCTGATGATTTATGTGGTGCCGGCATTGATAGAAACGAGTAAAACGCTCTTTCTTACGGTCAGTTCTCATTCCAGCAATCTCCCTCCAGGAATTTGCTGACATTTGTGAGTCCTTATATTGATGCTATGATTGTAATTCCTCTTACTAAAGTAATGATTACTGTGTGCTTTGCAAAAAAATTCAGCAATAGATATGAATATTTTCTATTCAGATTCAATGAATGGCTCAGTTCTTTGGAAAGACGTGATAAGAAAAGATACGAGTTTGAACGATAGATATCTGTATTTTTATTTTTTACTTTATTATTAATATTTTATAGTCTCCTAACATCATGAACATGTACTTGAGAAAGAATAAAGCACATTTTGACCCTCAATTTTGGCCCAAATGGTGCTAATTTTCAGGTGGTCACTCTTCTTGTATGAATTGGAAATGTATCAAGTATGAAATGCAGTTATCAAATTTCAAATTTTATTTTATACGCTGCTCAAAACAAATCAAATGATCACTTTTTAATCAGAGTATCATATCAAGTCAGTTAAACTCCATCAGTTTCTGCTGCTTTGGAGGTGCGCTGCAGGGGCAACAATCAGAAATCCCCCAAAACAGGAATGGATTTACAGGTGCAGGACACTGACATGTTTTCCCTCCTCAGCTTTTCTAGTTTTGCAACAGAACTGGCATCTGCTCCTTTGTGCAAGGAGGAGCAGGATGAGCTCTTCCAGAGTTACAAAATGACCTCCAGGATCCACTGGTGTGAATGTCTCTGACCAAACAATCAGAAACAGACTTCATGAGGGTGGCCTGAGGGCCTGAAGTCCTCTAGTGGGCCCTGTGCTCGCTGCCTGGCACCTCTATGTTAGGTCCAACATTGGCACCCTGTGCCAGTGGTGGACAGAGAGCAGGTTCACTCTGAGCACATATGACAGATGTGAAAGGGTCTGGAGAAACCATTGAGAACATTATGCTGCCTGTAACATCGTTCAGCATGACTGGTTTGTTAGTGGGTCAGTGATGGTCTGGGGAGGCATATCCATGAAGGGTCACACAGACCCACCCACTGTCAGACCCCACACTGGTGCAGTGGGTCCTGGGTTCCTCCTGGTGCACAAGAATGCCTGGCCCCATGTGGCCAGAGTATGCAGGCTTGTCCTGCAGGATGAAGGCTTTGATAGGGTGACTGCAGGTCACCTACTAACCAGAAGGTTTGTGGTTCGATCCCTGACTGCTCCAGCCTGCATGCCAAGTGTCTTTGGGCAAGATACTGAAGCCCAAGTTGCTCTCTGATGCAACATTCAGAGTACGAATGTGTCAATAATAGATTTGTTGTCTTTCTGGCCTTTTAGTGTTGCCGAGCTGGCCAGTTTATCCCTTCTTTATAAGAAAGTACCAGATTGTTCATTTGGTCACTCCTAAAAGTTTTTTGGACTTTATGAGTCAAACGTTAGTGTGTAAACACAGCGCGTGGTTACACTGCTACAACGACTGGAGTGCAACCGGTCTTTTACATTAATGTTTGTCACAGCTTCATCAGACATCCGACACTTTTTGGCAGAGATTCAACAAGGAAAGTTTCTTCAGAGATTTTGGTCCACGTTGGTATGATGACATCACAGATTTGCTACAGCTGTGCAGCAATTGTAAATTCTCTTCCAACATGTGACTCTGCTGTTCCATCACATCCCAAAGGTGCTCTGTGGGATCGGACTCTGATGACTGTGAAGGCCATTTGAGTACAGTGAACTCATTGTCATGTTTTCGAGCTCTGCGTCACGGCCCATTATTGTATTGGAAGCAGCCATGTGGGTACAGTGTGCACTGTACATGTTCAGCAGCAATACTCACAATGGCTGTGGTGTTTAAACAATCCTCAGTTGGTTCTAAAGGGCCTAAAATGTGCCACGAAAATATCCCCACACCGTCACACCACCAGCCGCCTGAACTGAAAAGACCAAGTGACTCGTGACCTCATGTCTCCAATCTGGCCTCACTGGCCACACCAGGTACTAAAGATTGAGAGATGGATGAAAGTCTCAAAGTCCAAAAATCTGTGTCAGTTTTATATTTGTTTTCATCCTCTGTTGTCTGTTTCTATTAATCTGGGTCCTGGTGCTTTAGTTAAGATGGATCCCTGTAAAAATGTGGCTGCTCTTTTCCTGCAGGCAGTTTAGTTGAGCAGCAGAAATGGCTGGAACACGCAGCTATGGCTGAGCTGGCTTGTTGTGATAAGAGCCCGGCCTGCTGCCACTTCATTGTGCAGCCGGTGGAAGTGAGTGACAGCAGGGCCGAATGGCCGCCGTGCGTTACAGCAGATAGCAGGTTGCTGTGGAGCGGCAGCTGCTGCTCCCCTCGCTGCTTCCTTCCACTCTCTCATTCGCTCTGCTTCTCTGTCTCATTCCTTCCATACCAGACATAGCTCACAGCCAGCTAAGTGCGGCCCTCGCTGTACGTCTCTGCACAAGAACAGCCAGCGTCAGCGTTCTGTTGTAAAGCACATAATTGCAACAAGTTGTGGAAACATGCCCTCCTCGCTGCTCCTGTTACCACCGCCAAGTGTGTGTGTTTGTGCACTTCTGCAGTCTTTGTGTTTGACTCTTCTGTATGTACAGTATCATTCACTCCATCCATCACCATGGGATTGGAAAGTCCTCCTACATGGCTAATATTGTTTGCACGATATTCTTTTATGATGGTTTTAATCAAGCAGAAAACAAGCGCAGACTCAGGCCAAAACTCAGACCCGTGGTTGGCAGAGTAATGTGTGGTACCCAGGGTTGTTAGGACGATAGGAGGAAAATACTGGATACTCGAGACCATTCTGATGAAAATTATAATGTTAGAGCCTCATGGAAAGAGACTGTCAAGAGCCTTTTAAACCACATATATTTGGATCCTTTAAGGCTGATTTTTCACATTTCCAGAGTGTTTCTTTGTGAGTGACAAAGGTTTAAATGAAAAAAAAAATGCAGCCGGCTGAAATAACGGAGGTGTGGAAGAACCCGTCAGGCTGAACAGTTACTGCCATTACTGGAAAACATTCGCCATCCAGCATCTGTGGATTAGCGTCAAGATAGTCGCTGACTTCGGAAAATGTTTATCATAAAAGGTTAATGCCTGCCCTTATTATTTATTTACATGCAAATGAATATCTTATTGTTATGTCCTTAATTGTAATTCTGCACTGTGAATGGCTGCACACATTCAGTCTGGCTACAAAGATAAACCGCCCAAGTATTTAGTCCCCAGATAGTTTTTGGATGTACTGTGTAACCACCAAGACAAAAACAACACATGCTTGCCACTATATTTACACGCCCTGCAGACTGCACTGGACATCCAACACCGTTCTATATGTATGCACAAACATCTATTTCTATAACAGATGTGTGTTTTCTATAGGCTATAAATACTGGAACGCTTGTAATGTAGATTAATTTTACCCTAACCTGGAAAGTTTGGAAAGTCTGTTGCTTGTTATTAGTTTTTATTGTGACACATACAGCAGCTGTCGTCCAGCTACGAGGAGGTCCCCACTGGAGGGACCAGAGGTGGTCCTGCAGGTTAGTTAGTATTTTCCTTTTTTCAGTGCTCAGTTTCCGCTTTAATTTGAGGGGTTTGACAAAAGCATTAACTCTTAAGGACCTAAATGACTGCATCTTCTAGCGGTTGTGCATCCTCTTCCTCTGGCAGGACTTTGACACACTGAGGCTCCAAGAAAGGATCCAAACAAGAATTTCTATCAGAAGATTTATTTGTTTGATCCTGATCTTTTCCTCCTGCAGTCTGACTTCCGCACATTTAATGCTTTTCGGGTGGTTTTGGACTTTCAGATCTATTTTCTCTCCCAGTTGCATCAGCTGTCTCACGATGAATGTTTCTCCCTGTGGAAACCCGAAATGTTCCTCGATTACTTTCTCTATTCGAAAGTAATTCAGCGTGTTTGTGGAACACTGCATTTACTCAGCTCTTTAACAACCTCCAGACCAGGTGTGATCGTGGAGACACAATCATTCTCCAGTGGAGATGGTCTGGGGTCCAAAAGATTAGCCCTCTTTGTCTTTCAACTATGCGTGATAGAGACTGAAAATGCACTTTCCCAGGATAATCAGTCACTGTCCATCTAATTCTTCCCACACCGAGCTTTCTGTGGAAATCTGCAATAAGCGGAGTTCACACAACTAAGTATGAGTTTTCTTTACCTTTTGCAGAGGCTCAAACATCAGTACAGACAGCACGGCAGGAGTCGTCTTTGTTTTTGAACACTTAATAAGGTTTTTTGAGCATTATACAAAAACATAACCCCCCCCCTCCCCAGAACAACACTCCTCACCCCGAGAAAAACAAAAACAAAAAGTGAAAGCGAGTGTCTGAACGCCCTCAATGAAAGGGCCCCAGGTGTCCTTAAACTTCTGATTTGTTCCTATTATATCCGAGTTTATCTAGTGGAATTAGGGAGAGCACCTCCCGAACCCATTCAGAAAATGATGGAGGTGTTTTTGACTTCCAATGACTTCCGTGCTCGTAATGAAGCAAAAGCAATAAACTTAGCCCGAGGCTTTGTGATAACAATACGCTCGTCTCAAACGTACCGCTGAGCGTGACAGCAGCCTGCATGCGTTTTGAATAACAGGGATTGTAAGTCTAGAATATTTATAGACCAGTTTTCCGCCATGGTCACAGAACGCCATCAGATCACTGTATTAAAAGATATGTACATCAACATGTGGTATATCTAAAAGATTTCATGGAGACAGACAATGACAATATTGTGCCTTTCATTCATTAAGGTCAGCAATAATGTTTTTGACACAGAAAAAGCAAAAATACTAATTCTGTTAGTTCCATAAACAATTCCAGACATTTTATAGTCTTTGAGATGCTCAAAATGATTTGAACAATTGACTGACAAACATTTTAATAGCACAGTGTTTATATAAACATGTAACTACTTGAGTCAGTAATTGCAGTAAGTGAGTAATTTCAAACTGAATTCCTGTGATTGCGGCGGCCCCCTGCAGTACCGCCATGGCCCACACGGTGGGAACCGCGGGTTTAGAGCATGTTTAGGACCACTGACATTTGGAGTATCCAGCACCAGATTCCGAGAAAAGGTTGTGGATGTTGTCAAAGTGCTCTTCATTGGTACTGGCACTGGATATTTTTCTCTCCCTCCTCACCTGTTCCTAATGCCACAGCGGGGGCTATAGCTGTGGCTGAGGGGGTAGAGGAGGTCATCTACTAACTGGAAGGTTAGTCGTTCGACCCCTGGCGGTTCCAGTCTCCGTGGCAAAGTATCCTTGAACTATCCTCCAAGATACTGAACCCCAAGCTGCTCTCCAATGTGTTTATCGCAGTGTGAGTGTGAATGTTGGTTAGGAAACACTAGCATAAATGGGTGAATGAGGCATGTTTTATAATGCTCTTTGAGTCCATTTACCAACCAAGTTAACTGATTTATGAGCATATTGCTTACAGAATTAATACGCCAGTGTTGCAAATTTTGCCCTAAATAAATTGAATATCATGTCTGAGTGAAAATATCTCAGATTTGTAAGTTCTTGTGTTTCTCTTTGTCTCTGTCTGTTGCATTGTTGACCTGTCAAACTCTTTATTAACACCTGCATTTCAACCACTTCCCACTTGGCCAACATTTGCAGATCCTGAACCTTTTCCAGTATAAACTGTACCCATGGAATATAACACAGCAATGCCCTCTAGTGCACCTGTGGAGAGCCTCTGCAGACCGGGACATCTTGTGCTAACTTAAATTACTCAAACATATCTGATTTGAAAGCTCGTGATAACCACGAAAACTAAACAGGGATAGTTCACCGTAAAGCTTTTTTTTTTTTTTTATAAACAAGCACCATTTTTTTCAGTGTTCATCCACTGGATGCAGTTTGTATTTATGTACAAATAAAATCCCTGCCAGGGGAAACAGTGCCATCGTGTTAATATTTATCTCTTATGTGAAATAGTTCAAAACCTGCACAATATTATTAATGCATTTCAAACCTACTGCGGCCAACTCCAGCCCTCTGACCGTAACCCAACACAATCCAAAGTAGAAATAAAGTCATAGGTGAATCTACATAAAGGGATCTGAATACAGCCTTTATGACTTTTCTATTAAAAGCTAAAGTTGGTGCGCTGTCATTACTAAACACAGACAAGGAATTCAAACAAAGTGCATTAATGTTTGCATGCATGTCCAGGGTCCCTGGAGGTATTGAAGGCTCTGGCTGTTGTAGGGCTGCCTTGGTTGACATGCCTGTGCAGCGTCACATGGAGATGTGGGGCAGTGCAAGAAGGCGGAGCGGAGAGTGTGCCCAGCGTGCAGCATCATTATTTCACTCTGCAGGTTGATAATTTTATTTCTATTAAATGATGGACATTACCCAGTCAGTATAAATATCCAACAGATATCTTTGTTTTCAAAGAGGTCCTTTAATTTTTGAGCAGTGTTTTTGCAAAGCAGCTGTGAGCTTCACTGCTTTAAAAAAAGAAAAGATTTTGATATTTTATCAAACTGTTCATTACTCTTTGCTGCTCTTTAGAGGCTATGGCTGTCACTTGGTTTGTAAACAGATTGATGTCTAATCTCCCCCCCTCTGTGACGAGAGAGATGGGTGGCTAAACCGGCACACACACATTCACGGGAGGGTCGGGATTATCTTTGCAGACAGAGAGACAAGAGGATCTGGTTTATACACTTTAAAGTCTTTACTGAGTGAGCCTCCTCACCCACTAATCCGCAATATGAGTCTAAGATTGACTCACAGGTTGTCATGCTAACAGTATGTTGGCTTCTTTTGTATAGCAAATACACACACAGCTATCATTTGATTTCCTCAGTATCCATTTAAAAATGACCTAGCGGTAGAGCGCTAACCAGGGGCTGCAGTATACCGGCGTATGTGGAAAGCATGAATCAGCTTTGAGGCAGAACACATCAGCTCAGAA
This sequence comes from Andinoacara biseriatus, assembly GCA_015108635.1. NCBI lineage: Eukaryota > Metazoa > Chordata > Actinopteri > Cichliformes > Cichlidae > Andinoacara > Andinoacara biseriatus. Next base: position 57,507 of record VUQJ01045015.1, on the reverse strand, counting down.
GCCTCAATAAGAATGTAAGTGTTGCTTCAGCCTTTTGCACGGTCTGTGTAATCTGTGATGACTAAATAAATATCCAAAGTCCCACTGCACTTTTTCCTTTATCTTGCAGTTTCACTGCAACTCTCAGAAACTGGGAACAGTTGTTGCTAGAAGTCAGTTTAAAGCTTTAGCAGGAATCTAAAACTCCTTTAAGCAGCCAGTCAACAAAAAGACTCAAAGCTGAACAGGTGAAACGTCTGATTTCAGTGACTGCAGAGTAGTCGGTGGGACTCTAGCTTGGTTAAGTGGAAAAACCTCCCACCGGTTCACAAATGAGACTCTAAAAGGCAAGTATCTGTTATACTGTGTGCATGCGTGTGTGTGTGTGTGTGTGATAGTTTTGGCCTTTGAGTGTGCAAGCACAGCTTGTAAGTGCTCCCCAGTTTCCTTCTGACTTCCTGTTTCCTGCCTGTGAAAGGGATGACTACATCAGTGCATATATGAGAGCTTTGTGTCTTTGTAACATGTCAGATTTGAACAGTAAGCCAGTCATACACACTGCTAAATTCACAAAATTTTATATTTCTCAAGTTAAAGCTGCACCGAGCATCAGCGGTCCAACAGATGGTGCCGCTGTGGCTGATGTCTGTCACAATGCTGCTGTTGTGAACATTCATAGTACTGCTCATACTAGTAATAGTAGCTACTGCTAAGTACTTTAAGCGCTAAATCACACAGCAGATAGATGACAATAAAAAAAATCCCAAGACAAAACATTTAAAGCAGATACACATTTGTTTCTTTTCAATACAAGGCTGAAGCACAAAGATCCTTTTTTTTTTGCACACATGCAGATAAGAAAGAAGATTCCAAATATATATGAGCGCTCACATCGTGCATGCGCCACTTCTTGTCGTGCACCAGGAGGAACCCAGAACCCACTGCACCAGCGTAGGGTCTGACACTTCATCGCTGATACCTGATGGCAGGTGCTGTTGCAGCCTGGGATTCTATGGCTAATGTCAGTCGGGCTCCACAGTGCCAGGCAGTGAGCACGGGGCCGTCTGAGTCTGATTGTTTGGGCAGAGATATTCACACCAGTTGAATGCTGGAGGTCATCCTGCTCCTCCTTGCACAAAGGAGCAGACGCCAGTTCTGCAGGGCCCGCTAGAGGACCTAAGCAGTTGAAAATGATTAACAACTGCTTAACAAATTATTCGAATCTGCTGCTGGAATTGCAGCTACCAGAACACAGAACACACACCAAGAATACCTGTTCGATCAATACAGTTCATTTCAGTTTGATCTGCCATCAGACTAAAGTGATTTAACTTCACCACGACAAGAACGGATACAGAAAATCTTTTTATAGTACATCTGCCTGGCAGAGAGGCTTCTGCGCTTTAATTTGAACTTTAAAATTCAGTTTTGCTGTGTTGATTTGAACACACCTGAATGGGTGACAGGTGTGTCGGATGTTCCACAGAATAATTAAATATAACAGTTATTCCTGTTTTGACCTGTGCAGATACAGTCGACACTGTCAAAGCGAAGCCGTTGTTTGGATGCTAGTTGCAGTTATTGTTAAGCTGATGTTGTTTTTCACTGTTATTATTTGATTAATAACATAGTGTTCATCAGCCAGGATGCTCTGATTGGATGATCAAAACTTTTCCTGTGTGTGTGTGTGTGTGTGTGTGTGTGTGTGTGTGTGTGTGTGTGTGTGTGTGTGTGTGTGTGTGTGTGTGTATACTCACTGAGGATGCTGCGCTTGCACAGAGGACAGGTGTGCTGCAGCAGCAGCCACGGGTCGACACAGTCTCTGTGATATTCATGAAGACACGGCAGCACCCGTAAACACTGACGACAACGACGACGACAACAACAACAACAACAACAACACAGATGCATCATTACAGCCGACCTGTTCAAGGGTTTAATTACTGAAATTCTGAAATGAGCCAAAAAGCGAAAAGTGTTTATTCTCATATTATCAGGTCGCTCCCCTCTTCCAGCATTAAACAGTGTTTGTGTGTGTGTGTGTGTGTGTGTGTGTGTGTGTGTGTGTGTGTGTTGGCTGACCTGGTTGTTGTTAAACGGCTCCAAACAGACAGCGCAGTTATCCGCCTCTGCCAGCTGTGACGGGTCACACCAGGGTTTGGGCTGACGGTACCTTTTGGTCTTCAGGGATGACATCCTCTTCAGAACATCCTGTTTAAGAAGGAGCTGAAAAACACAACCCAGCAGAACATCATGTTGGAACCTGCACATGAGACGGGTTCTCCTAACAGACATCAGTTATTTTCACACATGCACTTTGCAGATTCCCACATAGCACCAAGCAGAGCATGAAGAAATAACTGATGTGACTTTATGTCCAAAAGCTCAGCTGGACTGTGCTTTCGTGGAACACCGATTCGTACTGTAAGCTAGTGCGAGGAACGTCAATTAAGAAGAAACTTGTACAATGGCGGCTCGGGAAAAGGAAGAAGCCTCTTGATAAAATTGACATTGGATTGAAAATAAATACTGAAAGTTAAAAATTGCTCTTGGCTCTATATTATAAAAACAGATATCCACAGAAGCCCCACCCACGTGCTGTCCAAATCTTTTGTATGGAAGGAGCAGCCAATCAGAAACAGCTTCTTTCTGATTGGCTGCACCAAAGCCAAGTTTAAATAAATAAGGCTAATTTTTAACTGTAAGTCATACAAAGCTACTCTACTGAAGTCCAGAAACAAATGGCGTTTAAAGAATAACCTTTGGCGCCATCAGATGTGCAGAGAGCGTACCTCTAAGTCGTCGTTCAGCTGGTGGCCTTGGTACTGCCAGCGCGCCTGAACAATGACTCCCGTGCTGAGGATCAGCGCCACCAGCAGGACGGTGTCCCACAGCTGCTGCAGGTACTTCTGTGAAGCAGCAACAACACTGCTTCCTTTACACCACAAACAAGAGAAGTCTTCCAGAGAAAAGACCTTATTTTCTTAATCCTGAATTTTCACACTGTCACATCTAATTTGAAGAAATGGGAAATCTGAGGTCTAATAAACTTCACCGTCACAGGTTTTCCCTTTTCATCCAGCTAACACAAGTTACTCACTCAGCTCCGGTGCAGCAGCTTAAAAGGAGACATGTGACTGATGATGTTATGTTTCCCCACCTGGACCTGAGAGTTGGTCTCTCCTGTGCAGATGACCCCCTGCCACTCCCCGTAGCGACCGCCTCTCGACCGACCGCAGCTGGACCACAGCGTGAGCGTGGCTCCCTGCCCGAACACACAGCAGCATGCGCTCACTGTCAGCTCAGCCTGTCATCTGTTCACTCACCACTGCAGGATGCTAAGAACTGAGTTAGGTGTGGAGCTCACCAGGTTGTCCTGCAGGATTGTCTTGTATGTGATTTTTGCCGTCGCCCGAAGGCCCCTGTGAAGAGGTCAGCGGATATTTAGGCCCCAATAAAATCATCTGTCACCTTCCAGTCCTCCTTCTGGAATTTGGTTCTGCTTTTTTTTGTATTTATCTCCCATTTCCAGCCACGCACAAACATATCCTGCATATCAATGATGGATTAAGAAGAGCTGGATCATTTTGCAGAGCGAGACACTAGTTTCAAGTCTTGTTGATTACAACATGATGATCATTTTGTGAATTATGGCCCCACTTGAAAGGTAGGATACTACAATTGTTACAAGTCATTACCATATAAGGCATCGGTTTTACCAGAAAGACAATTTTACGGCAGGTTTATCATTTAACTCTGGAAAACATGCTCCAGCTGTATGTTGTTACTCTACCAACAGCTTTCTGACTCCAAACAGCAAAAACACGTTTTAAGTGCAGTTGCATAGTGATGGTGATGAAGATGAAGCTTCATGATGCATTTCCAATCAATCGGTGAACCCAAGGGTCGAACTTGCGCCATCAAGTGGACAGTCGATGTACAACAGGCAGACTGAGCGTAATCACAAAGCGCTTTTGGTGCGAGAAGCTTTGAACATAATAAATTAATGACTTTTGATACAGTGACGGGGTCAAGAGGGACAGTGGAAATAAATTAGGGAGAGAGTTGTTATGTGAATGTGATTGTGTTACTTGGTTTGTAACTGCTCATTAGGGACATTTTATTTATTCGTTTTTACTTAGAAGTAACAGCTTTGCCACAGTGCTGCTTTAGAAAATACCCTTTCACAGGGCACAGCTGAAGCTGGGGTAATAATTTATAACTATGCGCACATCTTATTAGGAGAGATCAGCTCAAAATGTTCCCAGACAGGGAAAATCTCCTGTTTCTGGCTGCTTCCGTCACCACAAAAGAAACAGCGCGCAGTGGTCCCCAATACCACAAACTGTGAGGGGGTCATTGTGTTTCGCTGCCCTTTATATTTTCAATCGCACGCCGAACCCGCGAATCGTTTCCTGAATCCGTCACGTGGTACGGCCGGCTTGCGAGGCGTCGAACGTCACCGGCACGAGCCTCGCGCTTCATACAAGTCTCCCTCAATTACTCGATACACGCTTCGAAGCCCCGACACACAACAACACATCACGACTGTTACACGCTGCTGTGACACTAGGTACCTGAGCAGAACCCCAATCAGCTTGGTCACGTTTTCTGATGTCTGGATCACAATGATGGGCTTGGACAGTACCTGAGACAAATCCATCTGTAAACACAAAAGCAGGATTAAAAATTTACTCAAGCTGCACAAAATCGTTTGCAATAAAATTCTGTGAATCGATATGGGATCGTGTAAATGTAAACACACTTTGTGACAATATGTTTCAAGTTGGAGGGCTGCCATGATGCAGTGAATGTGAGCTGGGGGTAGTGGCCTCAGGAGAAATACAAAAAAAAAAAGATTTAATGATATCTGCAAGTTTTATGTATGATTGTGTCTCTTAAAATAAGTCTGATACGATGTTTGTCTCGTCTAAGAAAATAAAAATAGAGGCGGCACACTCAGAGCAAAAACAGATTTACACAGTCAACATAAATCAGCCGCCACCAACAAAGCTGCCAAGGATCTGATTCAGAGAGTGCACAACAGCAGTTATAGATGGGCTGTTATGAAAGAAAGATTTATAAAACATGTTGATGATATAAAACAAAGAGAGAAAATCAGATCAGCAGCGAACAGTTAATTCACTTCTCTGGACATTCGGGTGTTCAGTGTGGCTGCAGAGCACACACTCCAAAAGCATTCCCTCACTCTTCATGCTGATAAAGCTCTTCATCAGGTATATTCTGTCACAAAACATTAGATTCTGCCTCTCAGAGTTTCTCCAGAGACCAAACTTCACGTGGCTTTCAGCTTGATGGAACGGGTGTCCTGCTGCTACCATGTGCTTTTTACCTCACTGACGGTATTTTGGTTGAGAGCCAGAATAATCAGCGCCGAAGCTCCGAAGACCAACGCTCGCTTCATCTTGAACAGAGAGAAATCAGGTTTTTACACTAAAATACTTCCACTGACAACAAACATGACAACTGACAGTCACATCTGAGAGTTACAGAAAGGCAATCTGGAACATGAGGAAAGTTTCTAGAAGCAGGTAGTGCAGCATAAATTATTATTTCATCAGGAAATAAGCAGTGGACTGAACTGGACTAAAAACACCACTCACTTTATTAACCACAGCATCAGCAAAGGACTCCTGGTTCCCAGTCGAAGCTTTGCTTTCATCCATCTCCACGGGCACCACCCCGATCCACGGCTCCTGCTTTTTGATATCAGCCTCATCTTTTCCTTCGCCCACCTGCGTCACCTCATCTCGAACCTGGAGACAAAGGGCAGGGAAGCAGGCTGAACACGTGTCCTGCAGCAGGGTGGAAATACTAACAGGGATCCTTTTCATGTTCCCAAACAGTATCAGTGGAGTGTATCATCATTGATCTGCTGTTTATATTGGTTGATTTTTTTTTTACATGGCAGGTGTGATTGGCTCACATACAGTAAAAAGGCAAAAGGTCAAAGTTGACAGACTAATCTCTAGTAAACTTTCAAGGAAGAATAAATTAACCCTGAAGCACAATTGCAGTTCAGTTTATTTTCCTTTGTCTCTGGCTAAAACCTGTTCAGGGGGCACTAACAATTCCTCTGCAGGAAAAACTTTGCACCACATACACTCCAGAAACATGTAACTTTAACCTTTTGTTTTGTGTTTTGATCACAAAAAGCAGGGTATTATAGTCTCCCTTGGGCTAGTTTCGCCCACATTTACCACTCGATTAAAGGTCCAGGACAAGAACCGAGCCCCTCAGGCCCCCTCACCAGGACCAGGTCTCCCTCCAGCTCTTCTCGCTCTTCGTCCCGCTGCTCGGAGCTCCCGCCGCCCCTGCTAGACTCCACCACCTCCCCCTGAAGCAAGTCGCTCACACCGGGCCGCTGCTCCAAGAAAACCTCTACCAGAGCAACCTGCTCCGCGGCCGCCAGCAGCGCCGGGCACCGCGGCAGCAGCAGGAGCGGTAACGACACCCAGAGGCCGCACCAGCGAGGTGAAGCCATGACCCCCAAAACGACGCAAAGGAAATGCAGCCGAAACCCGTAATAAATACACGTATCTAATCAGCTGTCATCCATCGCTTCGCCAGTTAGCTCACAGCGGCGGAGAATGTAAACAAGAGAAACAGCTTCCGGCTTCGGCCGGAAACGGTGGGATGATCATCATCTTGTAGAAAACAAAGCTTAAATCACTCACTAATGTGATTTAATTTACTCTGTAAAATAAAATGGATAACATACAAAATGCAGCATGGACACAGCATAAAAAGCACGATTGCACAACAAAGGTTGAACACTTGTTTTTAACGTGAACCCAAAACTAAAACTTCTATTCAGCTATTAATATGTTACATTTATTAGGAAGGGCTCAGCTTCAGCACGACTCAGGATTTTCACTCCAGCGAACAGCTGCTGAGCGGCGAAGAGTTAAAAACACCGAGAGAAGGACGGCCCCACACTTCCTTCTTCGCTTTAAAGCCCCGCTGCAGCTGAGATTCCCTAAGAAACATTTTCAGACCACTTTCATTTATACTATAAGATGAATAGCTAACTTTATTTTTCTTTCAGTAAGCTCTAAACGCAAAACTCAAGAACGTTTAACCCGTTCAATATAATATATCATATCTATCATTAAAACTGCTAATAGTACACAGTTAGTCACAATTCCACTTAGGTAATGGCATTAATGCCGAAGAAGAAAAAAAAACGCTTATTTTATGTGCGCATGTGCAAAATTATTATCAAAGATCGTCTACTATATGTCTCGGCAATGACTTACTCAAATGGGGGGAAACTCATGCAAGCACGGCGTAGCGGGATTAGTGGTTTGTGTAGCATGCTTTGTTTCTGTTTAATTTTTACATATAAATCTATTTTCCCCGGTATTGTTTGTTTTTTGTATGTTGTTTTTTCTTCTTTTGCTGGTTCAGCATTGTGGTTTATTTGCTTGCGCTCTGTTCTCTCTATCCCCCTTTTCCATTTTCTCCCCTTTCTCTTTTTTCCCCCTCTCTCAGCCTGTCAGCCAACTCTGGCATTACAAAGACACATGTATGTGTATGGGAAAAATAACACAAATAAACAAATAAAATAAAAAGGACAAACATTAACCAGAGGAGCCTATAGAGAATCTACAGCTCATCTTGGAAGAGTAAATATGTTTTGCACAACAGTGCATTCAGATCGCAATTCTGTTTGCAAAATCTGCCCGACATGACAGTCTTAGATAAATAAATAAATAAAATAATTTTTTCAAAAAAATAATAATTAAAAGTTTAAAGGCTTACGTTAATTAGTGTAAGATCTTGTAGATGATGATGATGATGTTGCTCTTTATATTTTATTGACTAACTATACAATATTTGACCCATAATCAGAGAGGGCGGGGCTTCTCTCCGTGGTGCTGTTGTACATGTTTCAGTTTTTCTTCTCCGGTAGTACTTGACCTAAAATAAGTCACTGCTGTTTGTGCCTTTGTGCGCAGATCTTCTAGACCAGGTGTCTGATCCAGGATTTTTTTTTACAATCAAATTTAATGCATGTGCAATGCAAACAACTTGTCGCAGGGCAAGTTTTTTTTTTGCAGTGGACACCATGTTTGCAGCAGCATCAGTCACCAGGCATTGAACTTTCCCCTCAAGTCCCCACACCACCATCAGAGACCTCTGAGCAGCTGCGATGTTTTGAGCACTGTTGTCTTGGGGGGAAAGGCAGAACTCCTAAAAGTATAGTAGCCATCTTCATATTATCCAGGACACAATGACAAGTTACTGCCAGATATGCAT
>VUQJ01045015.1:0-19428 GCA_015108635.1 Andinoacara biseriatus | reverse complement strand
AGTGTTTTGTTTTTGGGTTGTTTTTTTTGTTTTTTTTTGTTGTGTGTGTGTGTGTGTGTGTGTGTGTGTGTGTGTGTGTGTGTGTGTGTGTGTGTGTGTGTGTGTGTGAGAGAGAGAGAGAAATATGCACAACTTGATGTCAGTAATGAAAAAGAAATGCCACACTTTGGCAGCTTTTACCTTGATGTGTTGCCCATTCTGTGGCTTCAGCAGACTCTTGTCATCAGTTTCAATACCAAAGGACAGGTAAGGACTAGAAACAATGTCTCCCCAGTAGCCCCTGATAGACACTTTATCTCCTTTCTGTGTAGAAATAGGTACAAAATTTGCTTCATTCATGTCACCTTATTGTATACAGTGCTGTAAAAAAGTATTTGCCGCCTTCCTGATTTTAGTTGTTTGCATATTTGTTACACTTACATGTTACAGATCTTAATATTAGACAAAGATCTGGGGCTGCTTTGCTTCTTAGGCATCTGGATGACTTGCTGTAATTGATGGAACCATGAATTCTGCTCTACCAGAAAATCCTGAAGGAGAATGTGAAGCTCAAGAGCTTCGGGAAACTGATCCAAAACACATCAAGTCCACTTCTGAATGGCTCAGAAAAAATCAAAATGAAGGGTTTGGAGTGGCCTAGTCAAAGCCTGGACTTAAACCTGATGTGGTTTGTTATAACCTTAAACAGGCCATTCATGCTCAAAACCCCTCAAATGTGGCTGAATTAAAACAATACTGCAAAGGAAAGAGGGTCAAAATTCATCTACAGTGGTGTGAAAGACTCTTTACCAGTTATCCAAAAAGCTGTGTTACAGTTCTTGCTGCCAAGGGCGGCACAACCAGGTTATTAGGTTTTGGGGGCAGTTACTTTTTCACACAGGTTTGGTTGAAATCATAATTTAAAAACTGCATTTGTACTTGGGTTATATCTTTATCTAATATCAAAATTTATCTGATGATTAGAAACATCTAAGTGTGACAAATATGCAAAAAAAACCAAAGAAATCAGGAAGGGGGCAAATAATTTTGCACAGCCCTGTTGAAGAAATGTGTAGAAAAGCAGATACATAATTACCTGACTAAACACTCTTGAAGACAGCAGACTGGGATTGGTTATTTGGTAGACGCCTTCTCTCATTTCGAATGCCAATCCCCGTTCCCTCCATCGCAAGTACTGCTGTCTGTTGATGACGCCACACTGCAGACAGCCATTACATAAAAATACATTTTAATTTCTTTAACCAACTTTTTGTTTTCAATAACTCTGGCCACAGCAGAGGAAAGAGAAGAAATTGATCAGGTACCCCTTTCTCATGAAGCTTCATTGTAAGATCCCAGTCAAAGCAGCCCTTCTTGGAGTCATAGCGTGTCCCAAGATGCTGCCTGACCCGATAATCCCACGCTTTGGACATGATAGGAGTGGGATACTTTGATGATGAAGACCGAGTTTGGATCCATGACTTGAATATCCTGGCTAGTTCGTCTCGCTCTTTAAACTGTAAAAAGTGTAATTACTCAGTGGGTAAAATGAGTAAGGCTTTTAAGCATTTCCACAGCAGCATTTTTAATGATTATATGCGATAAACCACATATGGTCTCACATGGGTTTTACTGATCAAGCTTCAACAGCTGTCTTTTTAAGAAAATAAGAAGCTTATTTAGCAGATGTTTGTACCTTGAGGAGAGTTGTGTTCAGACAGGCATGCGCGGCTGTCTCCAGTGTTTCGGTAACAGAGAGGGAGAGCTGTGATGCTACACGTTGCAGTACTTCCTCTGTCTGACTGCGGATTTCACTGTTCCCAAACACCTCTAGAAAAACTTCTGTCTTCTCTGAAAATTATAAACAAGTAGAAAAAAAACCCTACTGGTCTGTGGACAACAAATCTTGCTTTAATAAAATGAATAATCATAATGCCACCTACCATTAATTCCCATGCTGCCCTGGGGAATCAGTGCTAGGTAGAGGAGCAGCAGCTGTCTAGCAACCACCTCCATGCTGTTTTCTATCACCCATATCTGCAGTGCGGCAAAAGAAATTACTTGGAGCTCACAGTAAAGTTAGCCATCTGCAGTCAAGGCTTTAAAAGACTGAGGCTCACATGGACACTTTGTTTGTCTTGCAAACTGGCAAAGGTCTTCAAAAGATGTCGTGGATCTCCACTGCCCACCAGTAAAACATTGATGTCTCCTACACATCTCTCAGGGCCTGGTAAGAGAGAGAACACACACTTCAAATCTATGGCTGTTGGACTTTTAAAGCACATTCTCTTTAAAACATAATTAAAAAATCCTTGGCTTCTATTCAGTGAAAGAATATCATTTTTCTAAGTAAATGAAATTGTTATGGGTTCCAGATTAAGAGATTGAAAAAAGGTTGCTTTTGGAGGAAAATATATCCTGCGGTATTTAATTTAATGGACAAAACCACAGAAAAATGTTCAGAGAAAAAAATCCTATATTACATAGTAAAATGGTAAATAGAGGGGTACTTATAAAGGGAAATAGTTATTTGATTCCTTTCTAAATTTGTAAGTTTACTCACTTCCAAAGAAATTATCAGTATTATTTTTATGGTAGTTTATAATTGAAAAAGAATATCAACCTAAATTCCCCCCCAAAAAAACACATCACATAGAAGTTATAAATTGATTTGCATGTCACTGAGCAAAATTAGTATTTGATTCCCAAACAAAACATGACTGAGGACTTGGTGAAAAAAACCCTTTTTGGCAAGCATGACAGTAAGATGTTGCACGTAGTTGGTCACCAGGTTTGCACACATATCAGGCGGGATATGTAGTAGCGAGGAAATTTCATGACTAGGTAGCATCCTATCATGGTACCATGCTGGAATTCACTGAGCTCCTCAGTGCAACCCATTCTTTCACTAATGATTGTAGAAGCAGTCTGCATGCTTAGGTGCTTGAATTTTTTACACCTGTGGCCATGGAAGTGATTGGAACAGTTGTATTCAATTATTTGGATGGATGACTGGATACTTTTGGCAATAATGTACTGTATATGGCAATTTCAGGTCATCTTAGGCCCCATTTACAAAAGAAGGTTTTTAAGTGAAAGCGATAAAGTTTTGTTGCGTTTCGGCCTGTCGTTTACATGACAATAGCATTTCAAGTCCCTGAAAACAGTACAATTTGAAAAAATGCTACTTTTTGAAAACAGGAGGTACTGGCACATGCAGACTATGCTTGCGATTCCCATCCTAACTGCCACCTTGTGGCCTGGCATTGGAACTTTCCAACACCTTGACGCGTGAACAGCGATTGTTTCTAAAAAATTTTCCAGCTGGATGTGTTACTTTTTCGAAAATGAAGCCGGAACAACAATACAGTTTCCATTGGATTGTTTTGTGTAAACCAAAGTAATCCAAAAGAAATGTAATGTAAAACTTATCCATTACCCATTTTAAAGTTACAGTGTGTAATATATCACCACTAGATGTCAGTAGATTGCAGATTGTAGTCAACTGAATTCTGTTTTCTTACCCCTCCCAATTCAAGTGCATAATCACTCACAACTGTTCATCTGTAGTTAGTGTAGGCCGTCATTCCCTTAGTTACCTCAGCTATCAATATGTGTCCATATCTATTAACTCTGGAGGCTGTTAAACTTTGTGAAAGCAGTCCAATATGACAAACACCAACAAGTTCTCTTCTTTAAACACATACGGTATACAAAATTCAATTAGCTATCTCGGTCACTGTATTCAAGATGATGGAGCAACATGGCAGCTTCCACAAACTGGCGCCCGCTCCTATCTACTTTTAATTGATTAATTCTAACACAACAATTTGTTAGAAGATGCAGTTACACACTCAACAATGTATATATTTGGGTACAACATTTGTACTGTTGTACCAAATGTACTGTTTATATGTGTGAAACAAGCATATTCTTCTATTTTAAAGACAACGAAGAATTTAAAAAAAAAAAAGAAAGAAAAAAAAACTGTAGCTACTCTGATGCTCGTGCACAAAGATCAGGGGAATCCTCGTGCATTCGAGACTCTCACCCATGTGCAGCAGGTCACGTGCAGAACTGAAGCCCCACCAGGCGATGCAACCTGCGCCCTCAGCAGCCCGGCCAGCGCTCATACTGCAAAGAAAAACCAACGAAACGACGCGCCCGCGTGGTTTACATCAAGACTAAACATTGCCAGTGTCCATGCTTTTACATAAAACTAGTTGGAACGGAGCATATATATAAAATAGCTTAGCACGAAAGTTAGCTGACTATGAGCGTACAGAACTTTAAATGTCACCTTATGTATATAACAATTACCCAAAGGCACAAGCGTGTCTCTGACTTTAATACTGTAATGGGAAAAAAACAAAAACAAACTGCGGATAATATTAAACAGTGTTAAATCTCACCTGACTGCCTTTGTGACCACAACTAAAGGAACTATGCAGCAGGAAGTTAGTGTGGGTTGTTGCTAGGCGACACTTTTGGCTACATTGTCGCCATCTACCGGTGAACAGATTGAAAGTCCGCCCTATCATTATCACAGCATATTTAATTTGATTGAAAGAAACTAAGCATTAATGTGAAACTTTTCATTGTAAGTTTATTTGCATTTTCCAGGACCACAATTGCACCACAACACTAGAAAGTGAGCAAAAGGCCCAAAGTACATAAGGTCTAGAAACTCTACCATGTCTTCAGAGCCAAAAAAAACTATTCACACCACGGAGTAATTACGTGAATAACTTTTCTTTGATCCATTTTTACCATATCCTTGCATGGGTCTGCACAAAAGATGCACATTTACAGAGAAGTGTTTTCCAAGCTTACAAAGACAGCCATTTTGGTTTATGGTATGTGGTAAATATGGGGAGCCAATTACAGTTCCGTTTAAATATATCAAAAATTGTCTGCATATGACAGGTACACACATACACATGCAGGTGTGCGTGCACACACACACACACACACACACACACACACACACACACACACACACACACACCAAGTATTTCAAGTGAAACAAAATGGAAAAGAGAACATGGAAACTGAGAAAACATCAGGTTTAACAACAAGTAACATATTGGCAGCAGTCGGTACTCCATTCAGGTGCAACCTTAACGAGGTTTTGCTTTGACTGCTGCATCCACTTCTTCTTCAGGCAGGAGAGTGTGCCACTGGGCTACAGGACGTCTGGGATTGGCAAGCATGTCTGACCAGTGGCGCAGGCCGACTCCTGTAGCTCCATAACCCATAAAGGTCTTTCCAATGGGGTCATTGCTCCCAAGTTTGTCATAGTCGAACACTGTGATGACAACCTGCACTTTCTGAAAGGCAGAAGAAATATGCATAGTCCAGTCAAGCTTGTCAACACAGTACTTTGTGTTACATTTCAAAACCTGATTACGGGTATAAAGGTTACCTGTATTTGCTCAAAGGGGACATCAAAGCTGAAACTCTCATTAAAGTAAGGATTGAGTGTGTTTTTCTTCACTGTTGTCTTCTTCTTTTTAATCCGTTTCCCATTTTGTTGCAGAACGATCTTCACATATGGGTCTTGTGAAAGAGGAAGAGACTGTGAGTTCTGTCACAAATTCCTTATCAGACTTGAGCATTTATTTATTTCACAGAATTATAATACTGTGAGCCCTGATTACCTGATAAACCTCCAACATCCATTTTTTTCAGATTCTTTGCCTCCATGATGTTCACTGTCAGTTTCCCAGCAGTGGGTACATAGCGCAAGGAGATGCAAATATCCCCCAGTTTTTCCTGCTGGAAGGAATGGGTTGGGTTATGTGTTGATCATTCATTTTTAGTGCAGCTGTTTACCCTGAAGCGTACAAGAACGGAAACATGTTTAAACAAAGACACAGGACATCATACCTCCTCCTTCTCACCACTCTCTAAGTCCCTCCATTGTTGCATTGGCTGGCCCAAATCAACGCTGTTCATGGGAATCTTTATTTCACCAATCATGTCGTGCTTGGAGAAACGATCAAAGTCAAAAACCTCCAGCACCAAAGTCTTTCCGCCCAGCTCTGCATATGGAATCTAGAAAGAGGGGGAAAATTATGGAAGTGGAATTTAAAATATGTGATAGCTAAACATTAAAATCATTTTAAAACATGCTGTACTGTTTGGGGGTTTTTTTCGGGGGGGTTGGCAGATTAGGGGAAAGAAAAGTCTAAAGAGGAAGTAGAGCTCAATGAAGGGGGAAAAGCATTCAAGCGAAGCACCAACTCAAGCTGTGACAAAGACAAAATCACTGGTGGCATCGAGGCAAGTGCTACCTTGAAGATGAAAGTCTCGTTGAAAACGGGGCAGAGGTTTTTGCGCTGAACCTTGGTCTCATACTTCTTCTTTTTGTCTGGCAAAAGAAAAACTTTGACGTAAGGGTCAGACGTTCCCCCCATGTCCATAGCAGCTAGGTCCTGAGCCTGAAGGATACCCACGATGAGCTACAGAGGGAAGAAAACAAGAGAACAATCAACGTTATTATAGTCATTTATACATAAAAACTGAAATTAGGTGAGAAAAATGTTTTAGTTAATGGGAATAAAAATAACTAGGCTTAAAAAAGTAAACAAAACAATATTGCCTGTTAATGAAATCGAAATACTTTAAAAAAAAAAATAGAAAACTTTAATATATCTGGTCAGAACTGCTCTAAACAAAGGTAGGAATTTATCTTTATAAATGATGGAAGTGTTTCCATGCAGGCCTTACTTGGGCATCTGTGAAGTTGTAGTCCAAAGAGAACTCCAGTTTACCCAACTTTTCCTGTTCTTTTTCCTCTTCCTCCCCTTCCTTCTTCACCTCCCCCTCCTACAAAATAAAAAAAAAACACACCTGATATTCACTTGAAGCTCTTGAGCTCAAAATATTATATTTTCAGTAAAATTAAACAATTATAGGCTACCTTCTCTCCAGCCTCTCCTTCGCCTTCGTTTTCCTTCCTGCGGCGTCCTGCCTTCCTCTCCCTCACTTTCTTTGGCTTTTTCTTTTTACCAAAGCATTTCTTGAAAACGCAGAAGATGAAGCATGCCACCAAAACCAGAACCACCACAACGATGGCTCCTACTGCCCACATGGGAACTGCAAGATAAAGAGTTGAGTTGTCTGCTTATCATGAAAGGGAGCTGGAAATGTCTGATCCCCCTTTGTTACTTACATACACAGAAGTAACACAAAGCTGAAACAACAACCGGAGCCTCAGGAAACACATTTAAATACAGACCTCTTTACTTTTCAACACTCTTTATCAAGGGTTTTTGTAAAAGCTTGAGCTTGCGCCTTCTAATAAGTAATAAGATTAAGTTAATCAGTTATTACAGTATCGTTACCTATTGACATAAAACCTATGTCTTTATTTTTAACATTACTGTGCAAAAGTCTTGAACCACCCCTCATTTCTTTATATTTTGCTTTTCTTTGGACTTCGGCTGCTTTTTCAGTCCTGTCCTTGTACCTGACCATTTTCAGAGGAATTTTTTTTTCTTGTTTGTGTGATGAATGATTCCTGAATGATTCCTGTGAATCATTCAAGCATAAGAAAGGCATCTAACTCGAGGGGTGAAGCAATGTTGTGTCAATACATGACAGCTTAGCAAATAATCAATTTACATTTTATCTTTAGGTAAATTTATTACAAGAAACCTTTCACACGCTGAATAGATGACAAATTCCAAAGATAACACAGTTTAACAGGCATAAAATAGTATTTTTGCACCAAGAAGGTGATTCCCAAGCAGCTATTAAAAATTTGAGGAAACTTGACAAATGGATGACAAAAGAAGAAGTGGACGGCCGAAAAAACTATTTAGGGCAGATGCACAGTTTTTTGAAAGTCATGGCTTCAAGAAGTAGGAAAGAAATCCAGCAAAGACCTGGCAGGACCTGAGAGATGCATGTGGCCCTTCAGATGATCCATCTACTGTTCCCTGAAGTCTCATTAGAAATGGTCTCAGTGGAAGGGTGGCTGTCAAGTAGCCATTATTAAGGGAAATGATGAATCATTATTGAAATTTTTTTGTTCAACTCATCATCAGTGTGTAAGGAGGAGGTCAGGATGGAGGTACAACAGTGAGTGTTTGCAGCCATCTTTAAACACAGTGGAAGTTCTCTTATGGTTTGGGGCTGCATTTCAGTCAGTGGTGTTGGAGAACTTGTCAAAATTGATGGAAATATGAATGCAGGAAGGCACTGTCAGATTTTGATCCACCATGCAGCACCATCTGGAAATGTTTGACAGCAGCTTCATTTTTCAGCATAACAATGATCCCAAACCCACTGCCAATGCAGTAAAAGCATACCTGGATAGGAGAACACACAGTGGAACACTATCAGTGATGGATTGGCCAAGAAAGCTGCCAAAAAGAATGCAGGCTGAAGAATAAAGGTGGTCATACCAAATACTGACTTTCATTAAAATTGTACAAACCTTGATATGGCCTTATATACAGTATTTCAATGTTTGCACATTTCAATTAATCGCTGCACCAAGCAAAATAAGAAATTAGTGATGGCTCAAGAGTTTTGCACAGCACGGTATTCTTAGAGTAGCAGAGAATTTCTGCATGATTTATCATTAAAATCCTGGGCCTTGGTGCACCCCCAAGTTAATGTTCTGTCTGAAAGAAGCTGTATTAGCTTTTACCCTTTTTAGGGGAACTTTCCTGGGCCTTTACAGCAGTCTGATGCCTGAGCGTCTTGCTTACAGGTATTTGTATGAAATTACCTCGTTATTTGAGACTTTGTTCATGTTTTTTAAGAGCTACTGCTAATGTAACAGTAAATATATGCCAGAAAACAAGGCAAAGCATAACAGGTCTCTTTCAAAAATTCACAGCCGTTCATGAGCTTGGAGACAGAACCAAAGGTGCTAATTGAGGTTTTCTCACAAACCTATTTTAAGCACTTCCTTATTGATGTATGGTTTGCTAAGGTTGTGTTGTGTGAGTAACACACGTCACCACAGTGAGATAACAGCATTTTCTGTAAACCCACAGCAACCACCAGTTACTCCACCAACTGCAGAAGCTCATTAAATGCTTTACTTTTAGCAACAGTAATTGTTAATTTCTTGGCAAAATGGCAAAACCTTTTTGGAAGACAATGCTCCTAAATATAACTGGGAAAAAAATGACAAATATTAATTTGACCAAATGTTAATTCTATACATGGATGGTTTTTCCTCCATAATAACCATATTATTTCATCATTGATTTTTGGATTTCTGAATCATGTTGCAGATTCTGGCAGCAGCTTACTTGACAGATGACTCAGTTCATTCATGAACTTTTCTTTCATGTGGTTGTAGTCGTGCCCAGGGTGATGTTCTGTATGTGAGTGCTCATGGTGTTCTGAATGAGAGTTCTCATGATGAGCGGGCTCCGTTGTTTCCTCTGATTCTGGTTCAGACGGTTCAGCGGCCCTCCGGACTCGAACCCCAGCACTGACCAGCCTCATGTCAGCTGCCAAAATGTTAGAATTAATAGTTATTCACATTGCTTTTGTCCGTTGTGCTTTCAAGTTGGCTGCCACATTGAATGATAACACAACTTTACATGCATGCTGTGTAATCCCTGTGCTAATGTGTTGCAGGAAGGTTGAAGAGCATAGGACATCGCTAAGCCAGATGCTCAACATGGCTGACCCTAATCCCTCCGTTACTCTCATACTCGCTCTCCATCCCGTGGCCTATGCTTTCACTCCCACATTCATCCCAACCCCATTTTTCTCTCATCACTGGCTCTGCAGTGGACTGGATTAAACTATGGCTCTACAATATTAATCCAAAACCACAGATTCTCAAAGCTTTAAAAAAAAATAAGGGTTGGTATCATCCTTCAGTTTTCCTCTCTCAAAACCACTTTTTCTGTGTTGTTGACTGGTGAATTTCATTTAAATACCATTATAAACAGAGTACAGGCAACATTCAGAGAAACTCCAGATTTAGATGTAGTTATGAGCTTTATCGCCATTTTAAAAACAAAAAATAAACAGCAAAAAGTAATTGATACTATACTCATTTACTATGTTTAATAATTGAACAATGAAACTGAATTTTAATGGAATAGAAAGGATGTCCATTAAAAATTAAAACAACTCTAATGTGACATTAGGAAACTAAAGTAAATCAAATGAATCAGTCACAAGATTAATGGTCCTTTAGCTGGGATTGTTCAA
This sequence comes from Andinoacara biseriatus, assembly GCA_015108635.1. Lineage (NCBI taxonomy): Eukaryota > Metazoa > Chordata > Actinopteri > Cichliformes > Cichlidae > Andinoacara > Andinoacara biseriatus. Next base: position 9,255 of record VUQJ01045015.1, on the reverse strand, counting down.
AACCAACAGGAAAAAATACACACAGAGTAGTTTTTGAAATCTAACTGAATATTGATCTTACCTGTTGATATCTTCCCTTAATTCCTTCAGCACCAAAAGAGGGCAACTGTTAGTTCTGAGTGTGTTTCTTGTTGTAGACCTCGCACACGTATCAGTCCCTGGGTATGCTGTTGAATAGGACTGGCAAGCTCCCTGCAACCCTTTCCATCAAAGCTAAAGCACTGGCAAATCACTAGAGAAATGTTGTCATTTAATCCCCCCCACTGCCCCCCTCCTACTGATATTAGAAGGCAGACACATCTGTTGCTTTACATCTGAGTAAAGAGGCATAAAGACCACCAGTCACCTTTTGTGTTTTAGTTGTAGTGTTGGTAACTTAACGCATTGAAGAATTCAAAGCTGTAACCTTGTGCCAGGGGAAAACTGACTGTTCATTACACTGATGGCAGTGGTGGTTGTGCTCATCCATTAGACTCAAGAGATTGTAGTACATCCAGCCCTTCACTAATCTCCTCAGCATAGCTGCTCTTGCAGTCGATCGTCAATCTAACAACTTCTACTGAGTATGGCTGTTCTGCAGTTCCCATCCTTTAGCCATTTTACTGTAGAAAACACATACCCATATTTGTTGCACTGCAAACACTAATCTCCTGGCATGCTGCCACGTGTTTGTACAGCTACATCTGGAGATCTCAGTGGCCAATCCAACCATGTAACAGCATTCTTTAAAGGTTAACATACAAAACTGAAAAAAACAAATGAGACAAAAATACAGCAAAGAAATTTAAAAAAAAATTTCCTTTAGAATTTTTGTTGCATGCCTTTCCTCCGTCGCTCAGTGCTCCTCTAAAGTATACATACACCCAAGACCATTTTAATCATACCATAAGTTTTTCCTGGCTCAGTATGGGTCTTTAGGAAGAGAGAGTACATAGATAAACAGAATTAGTCCACATAATTATGGCAGTTAACAGACATGAGCATTTCTGGTCATTTTATTAATGTGTATTCTGTGCTGTAGTAAATTAAACTGCACTTAGTTACAAAAAGCTTACATCAGTCCTGGTGAAAAACACTGCAAACCCTTGTAGTTTCTGACTTGACTGAGGTTTTACATCTGACCACTAGACTGAAATCGATGTGTGGGACGCTTCAACTGAGTCTTATCTTTACTAACAGATAATTAACTGAGAAGCAGCGTGGAAAGCATTGACCACAGGCTCTCCAGCAGCCCAATGTTAACACCACCCAACAGTGAGTAAGCATGCACCCCCTGTTATCTTGTACTCTATAGGTCCAGACATGACAGAGATAATGTGCTCAGACAGCATGACAACTCAGATAACTACCTGTCAGAACAACTGCAAATAACAGTTTAACATGTTAACCTAGTCTTAAACAGACACCAACAAAAGTGTTGTCAGCACAATCAGGTTTTATTAAATGTTTCAAGTATCCATTTGGCTTTGTCTCAAAAAGTTATTTTTGTAAAACTGCACGGGAGATTGAAACATACACAACATTGGAACGTGTGGCAGGATAAAAAGGAATCCACGTGAACAAACTACTCATTACAAGCTACGTGACAGCTTAGGAAAATTGTAGTGTTTAGCACCACATTCATGAGAACATTTTTCCAGCATATTTGGATTGCTCTTTAGAAAAATAGGAGGTATTTCCAGTTAAATTGGTCTAGTACAATTCGATATTTTGCAGTCGAATAACAATTTTGCAAGTTTTTCTTAACGGACTAAATATGTCTACACATATTTAGAAATGTGGACCTTGTTTCACTGTGCTGCCAGGACCTTTACAGAGTGTGCCTGTCAAACAGGTATTCTCCCATAGTGCCGTGGGTCTCAGATGCAGTGATGCGGGTCAGACTGCCAATGTAATCGCCCAGCTTCTTGATGGTGTCATGGCTGTCGATGAGGAAGTGCTGCTCAAGAAAGTCACACAGCTGCAAAAAAAGTTAGACATTGTTAATATACTTAACACTGAATTGCACAAAAAACAAAGCGTCAACTAGTAGCACCTGCATCTGATAAAGTCACACATACATGGGGGTCGGTGTGATTGCCAGCTCTGCAATGCACATCAAGGATACGTGCATTCAAGGCTTTCTGGTATTCCAGGGAAAAGGCCATTGCATCCAGACCACCTTTCCAGTCTTCTTTGGTTGGTTTCTAAAACAAAAAGTTGATACTCTGAGCCAAAAATTACTAACAAAAATGTCAAAATGCCACCACTAACATCTGGGACATACAGAGATAGTCTGAAGCAAAATTCGGCCTCCTCTCATGTTCTGATACTCCAACAGCTTCTCAGCCTGTTCCCTCTCCTTTTCTGAGCGCTCAAGGAAAAAACTGGAGAAGTTTGGCAATGCAGTGTCATCCCTATCAAAATACATCCCCTAAACAAGAGAAGCAAGGAAATTAGTAATGAGGAATTGGTGTGCACACACAGAAAAAACATATCTCATCTCTCAGTATATCTGTAGAAGTTACACAGGCACAATACTGCGAGGTATTACTGTTACAATTACAGGAATCCTACCAGGTCGAGGTAGGTGTAGGATGCATTTAACTTCAGGTTGATGAGTTTGTTGACGTCTGCTTCACTCTCTGCGTGAAGGTTTTGTTTCACCGCAGGCTGCATATCTAAAAAGACAGAAAAATAAATCCCAACAGAAAGGACTCCAATTTCGTAGTTAAAGGAAAAGAAACATAAGTGTCTCCAACCGTTTCTTCCTCGGGCTCAAACTAACAAACACGTGTCGTGTCGTGTCGTGTCGTGTGTCGTGTCTCGTCTCCGTCTGAAATGAGCGTGTTTGAGTTGTGCACGTATTTATCAGCCAGCTTTACGCAGCTGATATTTAAGCGCTCAGAGAAACGCCTGCCCCACTGCCGCCGTGGGACCGCAAGTGATTGGATTCAGGTGGTTACGTTAGCACACTTTATAATGACAAGCTCGGTTAACGCCGTTTTTCGAAAGCACTAACGCAAGAAATACCCCCCTAAGGCGGCTAAGATGCTTTGTTATCGAACTGTTTAGCTGCTCAGAAGCAACTTCATATTTCTTAATATACACTCAGAAGCGCCAAACTACTGATACAATTTGACAAATCTCCTGCAGGTTAGTGCCAGGTTGCTATTTTGTTACCCACTGTCAGTTCTGAAACAGCTAGAAAATTACCAGATCGGATTGTTTACTCCACAAAAAAGTAGCCTCCGTTTCTTCTTCGTTTCTGAATGGCAGAGTTAAACTGAAGCGCAGCGCCACCCCTGTGGTCTGGAGTGATTCCTGCAATGGCTTTAAGACCAGACGGAGCAGTATGAAAGAGCGAGAAAACAAAAGGGGAAGTTTTTTAAAAATATTTTTTTCAACATATCTGTGCTCTACACTCCTCCTCTTTACTTTTTTTTTTTTAATTTATTTTCCCCTTTCTCTATATATTTTACGGCTTCCATTTTTTTGTTCCTCAATTGTTTCATGCTGCAAACCAGTTTATGAATAGAGGGCCCATCTCTCTTTACATTATTTAGAAACAGTTTTTTTTATTCAATTGCACCTGCCACAGTCTTCTAACTTTCCTTTTATTATTACTTTTGATTATGTTTTATTCAGATTTTTTTCCTAATATGACCCTGACCTAAGTATATCTAAGTACACTGCCTGGGATCCAGACAAACCTGACCTGAGTTAACCTGACATGCTAAGTGTTTTTGTTGTCCCAGTTCCCTTTGGTTCTGTCTCTTTGTTTCAGCTTGGGCTTGGTCCTTCTTTCAGTTCACTTCCAGGTTGAAACTTAGGGTAAAAAATGACAAAGATCTGTTTGTCTCTTTCCCCACTGTGGTTATTGGCTGATTTTAACCTGTGTTTTTTTTTCTGTCTGTATTTATTCCTGACATCATTACACAGTGCTTTGTGTTTTCTCTAAGCTGGTAATTAAGGTTTGTGACTCACCGCAAGTACAGCCTGGTCCTCTGTCTCTGTTTGGACTAAACAGTCTCTTTAATGTAACAATATGCAAGATCTTTTATTTCACATAAAGTAAAGTATATAAAGAAAATCTGTATGGTAGTTCTTCCTTTTGATTTTAAAGCTATGATTATCAGGTCTACAAAAGTACAACTATTATTTTTGTTGCTTATTTAACTTCTAGTTGAGGATCTATAAAAGCTACTGACAGTTAACCTGCATTCGAATGCTTGGATGCATCTTTATATACTTGCAGAGGTACTGGTAATGACCATGAGGGATTTGGAGGAAGTCCCACAGGTAGACAAAATGGTCTCGGTACTCTTGGCCTAAAGGACAAACATCTTTGAAGCCTGCCCTCATTGTAAAGGTGCATGATGTTATCTCTTGTGGTTGTGACACACATGTCCTGACAAAATTTGTCCAAAAACAGACACATACTAGTCCAAAATGAAAAGAAATGCAATTTTGTGTTCTCTTCTGGATGTGATGTAAACAGCCATCTGTCTACTCATGGACTGCACAGGTGTCAAGGTCTGTTGCTGAGGAATTGCTCTCCATTCCTTGATGAGTGCAGCCTGCAGCTGTGCAATGATCATTGGCCATGAGTGCGTTTGAGGAAAATGTCGACGCAGAATGTCCGAGGCATGTTCAATAAGAGACATATCAGGGCTAAATGCCGGCCAAGTGGCTGGCTATGTGCTTGATCTGGGAAGGTCTGTGCTACTCTGGCAGCCTCATGCTGAATCAGCCACAAGCAGGTTGCTGCTTTAAAAATGGCACAAATTGGAGCACTAATTTCAGTACCTCCGTCTAGTCAGATTTCCACCAAAAACAATCATATCTGAGGTGATGCTCTTATCGACACCCAAGGCTGCAGCAATAGATTGGATACACATGCCAGCAGCCAGTATGTCAAAATGTTTTGGACAACTTCAGTTAGTTACAGCATGGTGGCACTGATGTGTGCATACACTGACCAATGGCTTGAGAATGCAGTAAACTGAACCAGTTGAGTTAATTTGTATGCTGTAAATAAACTGAATACCATCGACTAAAATGAATCAACTCCAACTGAAAACTACTCACAGAATAAGCTATGCTTGTGTTTTCTAAGAGATTCACTTCAATTCTATTTTATTTATATAGCACCAAATCCCAACAAATAGTCACCTCAAGGCACTTTATTTTTGTAAGGTAAAGACCCTACAATAATTACAGAGAAGTAATAGCCTAGAAGTAATAAACGCATGAATTAGCTTTTCAGCAGACAGAATGTTTCTAATTTTAGAAATATTGCACAAATGCAAATGAAGCAGTACTAGATATTTGTTTAGTATGTGCACTGAACGACATATGCTGGTCAAAAATGACTCCAAGATTTCTCACAGTATTACTACAGGCAAGGTAACATCATCCAGAGTAAGTATCTGGTTCGACACCACGTTTCTAAGATCTGTGGGGCCAAGCACAAAAACTTCAGTTTTATCTGAATTTAGAAGCAGGAAACTAGAGGTCATCCAGGCCTTTGCTGGATTCAATGATAGTACTGAGAAATTTCAAAGCCAAGATTGTAAACATATTTCAAATGTAAAATTGCATTTCATTTTTGTAACTAGTACATAAACTCTAGGTAAAGTTCTCATAAAAGCCTCTGTGGTACTAGGAGCCAGAATATTTATTATTTTACCGTGGCTGCTGTCACTTCCATTAACTGGAACAAAGAATATCGTTTGAATATATTTCCCTATTCTTTTTTTAGGACGTGATTTGAACAAAGAAGATTAGCAGAGTTTCAATACTTCCTGCTGAGTTGTTCCAGTGCAGCTATTGCTCGTCAGTCCTTTTAGAAGTATGCCAAAATTCACAACTCGTGAACAGTGCTAGCAACATTATGACGTCTGGTCAACAGAGGAACCTTTGAACCCTACAGTGAGGGCATCTGAGAGAGACAGGAGATTTTCACTGATGTGTTAGACAGTACTCGCCACCACTGACATAAAAACACCAAATGAGGGGAGTATAATTTGAAAGAATGCTGTTCAAGTACGAGTAGATTAAAACGCTTTATGTTTAGGAGGTCCTGTAGTGAAAGGGAAACCAATGCATATGAGTTTACATGCAGAGCTTGCAGGCTGCACCTATTATATACAGTTATTAACTGAAAGATATGAGAAGTAGATTCTGTGAAGCTCGTCACAATAGCATATTCAGGTGACACATTTATCGCCTTTGAAGACTGTTCCAATTGTGGCAGATAACAGTGAAACCACAGACGTTATGTGAGAGCTGTTGAATTTGAAGGTTTGTAAAAATAAAGCCTCCCAAAATATGAGCACCATGCTGAATATGAGCCCATCTGTTTGAAGACTTTTGCAAGTCTTAAAAACATACCAGTTATTACACAGACAGCTCCCTTATCATAAAATACTGTTATTTCTCTATGACAAGTCAATGAATAGACTTCTTTAAAAAGAGCACTTTGATGCTGAATAAAACATGGAAGCTAATTAAAGTTGTTCCGTTCAAGATGATGATGATACCATATTAACAGATGAGGAAAACTAATCGTTTATGAATCCTAAGTTCCTCAGCATGTTTCCACAGTGCACGCCCAGCGAACAACATTTATCTTTGATGTATCAGCATTTTTATTGAGCACAACTCAAAATACAGCCCCATAAAGACTGCTGTGACTTTATGCTCAGTTAACAGTCTGTGGGTAATACTTTCTGTTTGCAGTTCCTTTTAGAGATCAACCACAAGGAAGTTATAAATATCACAACTTACTGAGACGCTGCAAAGACACAAAAAGGAGATCTACTCTGCTGTGAAAACAATTCAGCAGAGGAACCTAGACAGTGATTTTACTTAATCCTTAAAAAAAGAAAAAAATGCACTTTATTTCATTCAAAGTAGCAGCTGACAGCTTTGAATGATCATTTGAATGGTCATAGTGACAAACTTCTCATCATTTATTTACCCATCATAAAGATACACAAGCAGGTACAAACACGAACTGATAAATGACAGCAGATATAAAGCAATTACCTCTAATAAACACGCAGAACAGGCTAAATTTACTTGATTGACGTACCTTTGACTAGCAGCACAGTATGACCGTTAATAAGGAAGTAGCAGGCGGGGCAAAGGTCTCTCTAGTTGTACAAGGCCAGAAAGGAGAAGCAGCTATTTACTTAGTCAGTTGCCAATATGAAAAGGGACCAGAGGTTACAAGAGGAGGATGTAGTTGAGATAATTAAAAGTCAACACTTCTGGATTAAAGTTGTTTTTGGACTGTGAATGCCCAGGCTTGGAGAAATTCTTCACCAAGTTTACATGTTGTTTTTGTCAACACACCAGCAGAGGTGCTGAAAATAGGATTTTCAAGGTTATCTTGGGAAAACGAAGGAATCGAACAAGTTCAAAGCATGTGAGCCAGTTAAGAGTCCTTAAAACATGAAGCTTTTATCTTTAATCTTGGACCACTTGCTGCTCTGTGTCTTCCTGACTCTACTTTGGGTAAGTTTTTTTTCTTTTTTTTTTACCTTCCACTTTGATGGTGATCAGATAGCAAAGCTACCCTTGACAAAAGGAAACTGCAGTCCAAACCACAATGAAACCTCAATGCATGGTATACAGTACATGTAAAATGTAATGCAGTTTAAACATTAGAACTATGTTTAATGAAATACTGGTTTGTACATAAAACAGGAACCACAAAAAAAAAGTGTTGCACAGCGTAAATATTCTGGACTTTTCCTGATTGTGAAATATGAATTTAGTCTTTCTCAGTAGCACCAATCTATTCTTGTTTGTTCTGACAACAAAAAGCGCATGAAGGAGGAAATAATGTTAAAACTAAATACAGCGATATCTCAGACACTTCTTACAATAGCATTGTCCTTACTGAATTAATTCGATCAGATATGGAATATTAAACCGTATATTAGGGGAGAAATGTGTTAGATATTTTCTGTAACTGTGAGTCTGTAGCTTTAATGAATATGATTTGTGTTTTCAGTGAAAGTGAACCTTTAATTAATGAAACTTTTTGTCAGGTCTGTATTCAATGTGTTTTACATGTAGTCAGTGGAAGTTGATGCACAAAATGCCAAAAATTATTTGATATTGACTTATTTGTTTCCGTTTTATTTTATTTTGTCTTTAGTGGAAGTTTTTGTGCAAAAGTGCAAACAAATATCGAAATATTGCTCACTTTTAATATAATGTGGATGTGAGATTAAAAGCAGCAATTATGTTGCTCTGTGAGATTGCTCAGCATTATGTTAACTGGGTGTTTAATGGCAATGTGTGTTTTTTACATTTGGCAGTTTTCTCTGTGCTCACTCTTTTTCTGCTTTTAGGGTACAACTGATGCCAGTACAGCAACCACGCCAATCTTGACAACACAAACAGAAACAGAAACAGCCACAACACAAAAAACTATTTTACTAACATCTACAACACAAAACAACGCTTCACTTCCAAATGTGTCTCCACTGGCGGCTATAACAACTAAATCGCGTAAGATTGAAACACTATTCTTTGACTTTTGCTGGTGATCGTTGAAACTGAAATGAATGTTATTCAGGGATTTCATTGTGGTAAAAGGTGAACGTCACCATTAACGCTTCTCAGCTCCTGACGATGTAACAAAAGACACAGTGGTTCAGAGGAATGAAAGCGGTGTAACTCTGTTATGACATGTGCTTCAATTCTTCTAACTTTTTAAAATTCGTTTTTTTATTTTTTAAATATAATACATGAAACTTACAAACTATGCTTTTACCACACTGTCATGTCTAAAGATTTGAGGTTTTATTAAAAAAACAAAAAAAACAACCTCAAACTGCTTTTTGTCCTCTGACCTTTTTCAGCTCCAGAAAATGTTCAGAATGTGGCTGTGAAGGCACAAAGCGAAACCAGCATAACCCTGCAGTGGAAAAATGTCTCCAACACTGACACATATATAATTGAGTTTAATGCCAGAAAAATCAATATTACTGCCTCTGCAGGCGTCACATACACAGTCTCAAACCTGACTGATGGAACCAGATACAATTTCAGTCTCTTCACTGTGTCTGAAAATGTCAGAAGCAGTGGAGTAAACTACATTGCAGTAACAGGTAAGATATCTTTTCTCTGGTATACATTAACAGCACGAAGCAGAGGTCATTAAAACATGAAGCTGCTAGCCTCTCAGCTTGCCTAACTCAAGTCACTGTTGAGGCAGACATGCCTCCAAAATGGAGACAGCTACAGGTTCCTATG
>VUQJ01045012.1:32128-46062 GCA_015108635.1 Andinoacara biseriatus | reverse complement strand
AAAAACAAACAAACCAACTAAATAAAAAAAAAAAAAAAAAAACACTAGAAAGAAAAATAACCATACACTCTCATTTGAACATCACAGAAAGATGAAGAAACACTTGTGTGCACACTCACAACACATTCTGATACATTCACACCTCTGTATCTCTATCTTCCCACTCCCTGTGTGTGATAAGGTCAATAAAAAAAGACAACTCCAGCCTCCAGCTGTCCCCTCTGGCTTGTTCCTCAGACAGTGGTCTGCTATGGAGCGCCACGATTCTGTGAGACTCCTGGATTATTCATTTGCCGGTTGTAACTCAGCCCACTGCTCTTTTCCTCATCGCCTAATGTATGCTGAATTCCCTGATGCCAGAGCAGCCTCCGTCAGGTTCCGTCACCCTAGTTCTCAGGAACTGAAGTAAATAGGTTCCACTTCCATTTCCATTCAGCTCTCATCACTTTAATCCTTTTACTCTCTGTCTTTCACTCACCCCCCCAGTGATTCTGCCTCTATTAATACTGACATGTTCAGTGCATACATTTCATCCCTCTCCTATGTTAAGACCTTTATTAAAATCATGGGTGTCTTCCTATTTGCTTGTCATGCAAGTGCCAGAATGACACTGTAAATTCTACAAATGGTCACATTTTCCTTCAGTATTCTGGGATATCACAGATTTTATCACTGTAGGATTTTCCCGAGGTGCAGTGTTGTTTCTCACCTTGGCTGCACCCCTTCAGCATTTTGCAGCACACTGCAGTGGGTTGAAAAAAAAAAAGTGCAGCAGTCTCAGTGTGTCACTGGTAATCTAGCGGCACACTGCAATTTTGGTGTCAAGATTGTGCTGTGCCTTACCACTCAGGGTCAATAACACACCTTTTTTTGCCATTTAAATAGATGGAGGCACACACAACACCGGTATTTCGAAAAACACCAATCACCTTTTCATTTTCCCTCTTTCATTCACTTTCATTTGTCATTCTTTAACCTGACACATCTAATTGCAAAGGGAAAAATATAATTAGATTCTGATTACAGCAACGATGCCAGAAAGATAAATAGAGATAAATATTATTGCTCTTTTCTTAAACAGTAAATCCCTGATCATCCTTTTATAATTTTAGTTTGGAACATAGCTTGCTTCAACAGCTAATACAAGCTTGTTATGTTACTGTCAATGTAATAGAAGTTTTTTGTTTTTTTTTACTTTAACCCACATGCTTCTAATTTCTTATATTAAGCCTCTCTCACTTGGATACTTGCATACTCCATGCTACTGACTTGATGCAAATGACATAAAAGTGAACTGAATGAATCTACAAGCTGTCACCAATATCAAATCCACCTTTTTCAGTCAGTATATATTTCATCCAAATATCAGATATCAGAATACCAGGGAGCTGGTAATACGCACACAGGTAGCCTGACATTGTCTTGTTAAAATAGATGAAACCCTTCATGATAAATATGTCATCCAAGCATATGTCACTCCAAAGTCTGTGTATACAGACAGTATAACAGTTAACATCATTGGCGATACCTAACACACCATCATGAATAATGCATTAGAACTGTTATTCTGTAACATCTTTTGAGTGCAAGAATTCTTAGCAGGAATTTTTTTCACTTCTCCTCAGTTTATCTTAAATGAGATTTGTGCCTTTTTAGGCAGTTTGCTCCTCTTTTTCATATATGATATTTTTTGTGTGTGATAGAGTGCATTTGTGGGTGCTGGGATGAAGAATATTCATCAGCAGTGGTTTTTGGAGGTGTTTAACAGCCCTTGATATCCACTACAGAACAGTATCTGCTTTTTAAAGCAGAGCTGCCAGAGGGCCTCAAAAGTCAGAGCCATTTCATATTGTTACTTTTTTTAGCTTTATCTCTTGCATACAGATCTTTTGTAAGACTCGTTTCATATTAAATCATGTTTCTAACTTGCATAATGAGTCATGAGATTTTCTACAAGCATTAAACAACCTTTTCAGACTTTTGTTGCTCATGTGCTGACTTTCTGCAATGGGTCTCTGACATAAAATAAGCAAAAATATATTTGAAAAATACAAGAAGAGACACTACTCAAATTCACCAAGTGAAATATTATCTTTGTATTAAAACGAAACAACCTCTTCCATGTGACAAGATGCTGTATATTTACTCTAACTGCAGACCACGCTGGGGGTGCTCCTCAAAAGATAACCATTTGGTCACAACTTCTACTAACCCCTGAAACACAGATGGACTATGTATGATAATAGATTCCTGAATCCATCTGTGCCCCGTGTTTGGCACACTTGCTCTGCACCTTCACTCATAAAATAAGCAGCTTTCTCTGTCTTTCTGAGTGTGACAGTAATGCTACTGTAACAGTCATGAGTAGAAATGGGTAATGCCTTTTTGATATTGGTGCCAGGCAGATTGCCTTTAATATTGAACAAACAAACAAACAAACAAAAAAACCCTCACTGAAATATCTTTTATCAGTGTTTAATGCCATGGATACCATGAATACACATGCACACAAGATCTTTGTCTAACTATAAATGCATATTATCAAGCATATCACAATTTTGATGCCAAGTGCTACATGCCGTACACAACTGCATTAGCAAAAACAAATGTAAGTAAGAAATGGTAGTTACAGTGTCATTTTTCTAACTGATGTATGTGCTACAGTAGATTTATGCATGCTATAAATGTATTTATTATACAGTTACAGTATTTTTTCCTAAAAAAGAAAATAAAATGACCCTGGACCCTGCTCTATCCCCATTCCCATTTTTTTTGTTTGTATTTTTACTTTTAAACACATGGTTTGCTTAGTTTGCTTAGTTGCCTCAAGCTAAGAAAGCGTCTGAACCAGCCAGCCTTTCTGTGTCCTAAGACCTGCAATGCCAGCTAGGACGGCCACGTCATGTTTGGTATTTTAAACTGCAACTCATGTACAGTATTTGAGAGTTTGGAAAGAAAAATGTGAAATTGCGTGTTGTGTTTCAAAGGATATTATTTACATTCAACCCAACAGAGCTTTGAAAAACAAAAAGCACAGAATGCAACGAAAACAGGAAGTACTCAAAAAATGTAACTAAATGTATCACTGAGGGTTTAACTATTCTGGAACCTAGACCGAATCAGTGATGCAAATGCCTATGGTCTCGTGTCACAATCCTGTTTTCTCCTGTTGTGATCCATTGCCAGCACTGTCCAGCTCTCGTTATGTTAACAATAGAGATATGGAGAGGATGTCTGAGAGAAAAGCTGCTGCAAACTTCAAATGCAGAAAATACAGTTTAATTAACTAAGCATCTGTTTAACCATTTTTTAAATATAAATCAACATTATATTTTGGGATGGCACAAACAGAGGTTGAGTATATAGCTTGTGAATGAGTGTTTCAGAAATAGCTTTGGCATTGTGTATATGTAATAATATACTAATTAGCTCTTCATGTTGGTTGTGCTAATTAGCCACATGGAGCTAACTGGCTGGAAAATAGGGATGGAGTCTGTCATTCAAAATTCTCATGCACAAGTAATCATGCCTGTGGTAAAAAGATTTTTTTTTTCATTTCCAACTGAACAACAACATACAGAAGATGTAAGAACTGTGGCTTAAAAATATTAATTTGGAAGACTGTTACCCCTAATGATCACGTATCAGCAATCAAAGCAGTGACACTGAGATCAATACCTAACACATGGTGTACTAATCCAATCAGAAATTATATGATAGACAAGAATAATTATAAATTACTGGTTAAAATCTAAAGAATGCTTTAAGTGATGCAGTGAAATAACCATCCTACTAGTGGCCTCTGAAGAAGGCATGAACAAGATTTTTATGACTCAAGACGGCACCTCTCCTCCTTGCCAAGGTACAACCTGCAGTAGCCACTGAACTAGAACAGCAAGTTGACTTTGAGATTGACGGGTGTTTGCTTTTTTTTTTTTTGAACTATGCCTCGTTTAAATTCTTGAAACATTAGGCCTTTTCTTGAACCTCAAAAGTACAGGCGGTTGAGAGCATCACAACCTTGTGAACTGAGGTCTCTGAGGACAGAGAATGGGAACTTTAGGTTTGTGTAGCTTCATGACAACCTGAAATAAGCTCTGTGAGGAGGCTAGCTTTGTGCCCAGATCAGATAAGGAAAGCAGAGCATTTTAAAGCACTTGTTTAGTATAAGCACAAACAAAGGAAGACATATAAACAATCATAAAACCCCCCCCTCACACATTTCATTAAATTGAAATCTTAATTGGCAGTCACTTAACACCCACATTTTCAACTGAAGCGAAGTGATGCAGGCAATAACAATCACAACTGTATACATATTGCAAGAAAGCAGGCAACATCAGCTAATGTTTGGAGTATGCTATTTATCACTTCTCAGTAAAAATCCAACAAAAATATGGCCACATTTATGAACCACATTTATGATTTGCACAGACATTCTAGTACATTGCATTTGCTTTTATAGCTATGTTTATCCATGTGTGAAACCCATGCCCTTCAACTTACATCCACAACCAGAGCTGACAAAGTGGAAGACATTAGATCTTTGTTCACTCCACTGAGTCATTTCTGTCTTTATTTATTTACTGTCAGCAAGGCACGAACAAGGAATGTGACAGTAGCTAAAACAATGGTCAAAGTGATGAAGCACAAGTTATACTATTAAACGGTGGTTTCTTACATGGCTGTGAGCTGCAGCAAGAACGCTTTGCTGTAGTGCTATCCAGCCTCTGCCCTGTAAAGGGCATGACATTTACAACCATTTCATTTCAGCGGAACACTTCGCAATGTGATCAGTAGAGGCAAGAATTTACAAAGTACCTTTTACAATAGATTACACAATCACAAAACAGAAGAAATTTATGTAATTGCAATAAGAGGAATAGCTCACCCACTGAGTTTAAGGTCATTGTATTAGAACAAGGTATATAAATCTAATTCAGCAAAACCTAACGAACGAAGGTTCCACTCATATTCACTATGTGAAATGTATGCATTTGTGTGACAGCGCTGAAAACATGAGCAAATGCAGCACTTACAATAAAGGACTCTTGAGCAAGGTCCCACGATAGCCTTCGTAACAATGATAAATGGCTGAAGCGTTCTGCTAAGCTACATCATATGGCTTTCCATTATACTTAGAAATAGGAGCAGACACGGAAGGATTTCTGCAAAACATAGCAGGGGCATTAACATCTGGAAACCATTGCATTTTTTACATCATCTTGTTTTTCAATTTTGATTCATGTATCCATAACTGAGCCGCGGACATTTTCTGAGAGATGAATTGAGACAGCCTGGTGTGCTGCGCTGTTTGTTCTCTCACAATCCCCCAACAACGCAAAACAACAACAATAGAGCTAGGGGCAGAGTGCCATTATCTTTAGAATGAAAAACTGATGAAAAGAGTTTGAGTTTCAGTCATTCTTGGCAGTCTGTGATTTATTCAGTGAATAGCTTTAAAAAACAAAACAAACAACAACAAAAAACTTGTGCTACTTCATTCCCACGCCGCATTAGAGGGGTGGCCATATCATACCATGTTGCTATGACAAGTGTCCATATAAATATGCCAAAGCTGTTTTTTTTTCTTTTCTTCATTAAGCATGCCCAAACACTGATCATCACTCAATGTCAGTAGAGCAAAACATAACATGGTATACAGAACAGTCTGCCACAGTGCTTCTTACACTTTTTCTGGCATGCCTTCTTCAGAAGCCAAAAAAGCCACCCGCCTCAAAATTTATGTCAATTATTAATAAATAAACAGTGAACCAAAAAAAACTTTTAATAAAACTCTTGTTTATTTTCCCTCTATAAAATCATATTGATCAATCTTAGTTTCACCAAGTTTGATCAATGGCTCTATGCCATACCACTGTATGTCTAGGAGGGGAAAATACTCCAAACTTGTGTTATAGCATTCCCGGTCAATTGTATTGTACAGCATCTGGGTGAGAATTTTCTGCAGCATCCAAATAAATACAATACAAATGAAACACACATGAATGCATTACGGTGAGACTGGAGGTGGGGACTTAAAAAACGGCTACCACTATCCACAAAAACAAGACATGAATAATGCAGTCACCTTTCCTGCTTTAGTATAATGCTGAGTAGCAATTTATACTGTGCACTGTTCTACCCAATCTCTTAATGAGGAGGCATTTAAGTAGTGAGTGTATTATTCCTCAACATACCCATTAGTTTATATAAATACACTTCCCTGCCCAGTCCTTGGGATATAACAATAAATGGAAATGCTATGGAAATCGGCCTTTTTGTCACAGGTGGGGAACACATTCCGAAACAAAGGTACGTGTAAGTTGGCACTGGCTTTGTGTACAGGTCAAAGAAGACAGACAGAAGATTCTGCAGTGAATGAAGTAGCCCCACAGAGGCCATTTTCCGCAGTCACAGTTTAAATCACTGAATTTCTGAGAAAAACTCTTTATCAAGAGTTAAGAGCCTGAAGGTTGTAGTTCCATTTGAATGAAAGACCTCTGATATGTTCTGGGTCATCTGCTCTATTCTTTAATGTCTGTTTTATTTTGAAGAATACACTATGAAGAACCCCTGCAATACTTAAATTTTAGAGAACCGCTCATGCAACACCACAGTCGGTCTTTGTTAGAAAAAAAAAAAATAGACTAAAGGGGAATGAAAGAGGGGTGAACAAGTATTCTGAATTCATTCTCTGCTGTTAAGAGTATTCTTTCCACATGGCAGGCACTCGTTCTACATTATTCAGGCTGAGAATGATCTGGCTGTGTTATAATTGCTACACATCTCCCAACTCTGGATGTGGAGCTGCATGAGACCACCCACGAGTCCTCTAATGGCTCCACATGGATCATTAGCCACTAATTACACAAATCCATACATTCATTTTAGAAAGTAACTTTACAAGTAGTCTATAAATACTTTATATAATACTCTATATAAATTAAAATACAAAATTTTATTTATTGAACCAACCCTTGTTTGTTTCAGACACGGATAATAAACAGCTAATGCCTATAGCTTGTATGTAAATTATGCATGATATAAAAGAGCCGTCAATGTGGCCTGTGAACAGCTATTTATGATAACCACCTACTGCCTGTAAGCTACACTGATCACTAACACAGCTGGAGATGGGTTCTGTTCTCTGCATCATAACTTCATACACAAACACACGCGTGTGTGTATAAACTGATCAGATGTCCAATGTCGTTCCACTTTGTGCCCAGCTCATCTGCTCTATGCAGCTTCGCAATTCTGTCAAAACCAGGATGTGGGTGCATATTTTTAGCAGTGTGGAGAGCCGCCTCTGGGACGCTTCTAAAACACTCTCGGGCATTGTCAAGAAGGGCTGTGATCAGTTCCAGCGGTTGCAGCTGAAATGCAGCGGTCCCTGGTGTGTCTCAGCAGTCAGGGAGGCCCAGCTGCCTTGTTATTTTACCATCACTCTTAGTCTTGTCTCTGCTAAATCGCATCAACCTCCAATTGACCAAGTGTCACGCTTCAGAGGGGAGCCTGATATCTCCAGCCTCGCAGACCTTTTACTTGTCCATTTCGCTTTCCTTAAATGGACATATTTTTACTTTACCAGCATAAAGTACACGTTGGTGTGCACAATTTTTTCTGACATTTTCAACTAGTCAGACTTTTCTGTAGGAAAAAAGGGAAAAAGTCAGAAAATCTAGGACCTCTCTGTATATGCCGGTAAATACTCTTGCTTGCTGTTGTTAAGAAATCTTTTGCTTGATTTGTGCCTTAATTATTAGAAAATTAATACCTTTTTTTCTCCTCCTACATAAACCTTTAAACATAACTGAACACAGCAGGGAGGTCAGGGAACAACGGTGGTTTATATCTCCTATCACTGTCAATTATTTTTTCATTTTCACTTTTTTACATAACAGTAAATTAAAAACAAATCCATCTTGCTTTTGGATTTTTTTTTTTATTTCTTAGCTGCATGAAATAGATGAATCACTTGCCACTTTGATGCATCAGAGTTGACCTGAAAACTTGTGTCAACCACAAAGCTTGATGTGAATGTGCAATGGTTTCCAAGGCAAAATGTGTCCAAATTATTCATCAGTACATAGAATTTACAGCAAGTACTTGCAGTTTGGGCTTAATAAATTTATTTAACAACAATACATCATTGCTCCTGGTAGCATCTGAATCAATATTTCCTCAAATTAAAAGGAAACTAATCGTTATGCATGCAATGCCCTTGCTAAAAAAACAAAAAACAAAAAACAAAAACAAAAAAAACTGGCCATAACACTTTAAAAAAATCTAAATTAACTCTTGTGTACCAAGCTAAGTTTGATTTACATTTTGTGGGGCTTTAAAATATTCATGCCAAATTGACTGGCTGCGTGTTAAAAGAATATATTACGGATAGAATACAAGGTATTATACTGGCATCCAAAGAGAATAAAACATTTGAAAAATGAAAAATAAAACAGTAGACCACAAAATAAAGCATATTATTATGAGTCATTCAGAGATACGGATCATTTCATAAAAGAAGGCAGAATCTGGGAACACACCAGAAAAAACTAATAACTTGTCTTGTGTCCTCAGTCACATTCAAATTATTTTTTTCTACAGTTTTAGATTTCACTGTCTGCACTGTTTCATGTTTTACCTCACGAGGATTCAAATGAGGTGATTTGGACAGCAGATTGTAATACTGGCTGAGCACTAATCAGATCTCTTGCATGTATCCCTTGGTAACAAATCGCCCCTCACCTACAACTTTACTGTTTCTATTGTAACTGTTTATTTGCATTTATACCATCCGCGAAAACCATACTAATCTGATTGTAATGTGTTAACAGCAGGAACAAGGCTTTTCAACATGGAACAATGAAGGGATGGGTTGAATATGTTAAACTGGAAACACAAGATAGTAAATGATTATGCTGAAATTAGTAACTTAAGCTTCTTATTTAGCTATTTGTCATTGTCATGAAGAATGCTTGGAGGCTGTTTCCCAAAGAGGGAGCCGTAGGCTGTCACAGCACCTGTGCACTTTTACCTCTGGGCAGGATAAGGGATGAGCGTCATAGCTCTCAGTAAAAATGGAAAGAAAAGGAGCTTTTATCACACTTTAAAAATGCTCAGTAGGTTTTCTTTATTGCTGCGACCTAGATCGACTTAGAAATACATTTTCAATCAGTAACAGTTTCTTTCTTGCATTCTTATTAGCAATAAAAGAATAACAGCGGTAAACGTTAAATATATCAAGGATACTTTAGGCAGGTCACAAAGTCAAGCTCATATGCAATCCCGGCAGATCAGCTGATCCCAATGCCAGCTAACAAAAGTGGTCAGTTCAGAGATAGCCTTCTATGCATCTAGGTGGAAAATCTTATAAAGGGGGTACTTTTTAAGTTGCTTTAGTGCACCCACAGCTGCAAGCTGCTTTGAAACCACCCCAAACACTCCCCACCTCCATCCCAAGAGCTCATATTCATTGTGTGTATATGCCAATCAGTAACATATCGGGCTGCTCTTAAGCTTGCTGGGCTTTGCTGCTCTCCCTGGGAGGGCGAGGAGCCATGCTCTCCCCATCTTGTATATACATGCAAATGGGGGGGGTCCCAAAATGCTATAAACAAATTATTGCAGATAGAAATAACAATCATCCTTTGACTATAGAGGTCCTCACTTAAATATATTTTCTTCTTATGTAAAAACAGAAAGAAAGAAAAATGTGTTTCACAGCTTTTTTTTTTTCCTTTAAGGAGCAAGATTACTTTTAGTTCTGTTTAGGGGCGTCAGTAAGTGTAGGAGTGACATTAGCAGCAGTAGTCATAATATTTACTGACTATGGCAGCAATAGCAGTTGCAGTAATGGCAATAACAATGACAATGCCAGTTTTTGCTGTTCAATCCTGGCAAATGAGTGAGCATTTTCATTTCAATCTGATTATTGCACTTTAGAATGTTTCATAGTGACTGTTGCTGAAACCAGAGGAATTAATTTTTATTTTTTTTTGGCTAGTTGATGTACTGATTTGGCATAATCTGTAACTGATTCATTGTTCCAACAAAAGAAATTTTACACTTTCTTGAAAGCAATTCACTTGCACTGCTTTTTGTGTTCCATGTTATTGTAAATGGCTGCAGACAGTTTGGCATGAGGGAGTTCACAAGCCTGAGCCACTGCAGCAACACTAATCTGACTGCTTGTCATGCAGTCTTGCTCTAAACCATTTGTGCTGTTCGCTGTTGTAGAAATTGTTCTGTTACATGCACCTGAATGCCGCATGTACGGGCAAACCGCCTAAGTTATATTTGTTCCGAGTACAAATGTGCACAAGCCAACATTTTTTATGAATAATGTCACAAACAAAAAGTTCAACTGAAAGATACATTTTTCCTCGGTTCTCGGCAGGTTACTGTGCTAGTCAAATGTTAGGACTCATTCAAGGGGTTTTCGATATTTTTACTATTACCTACATTGTTACATTGTGGAATACTGGAATATAAAATAAGACATATAGAACTGTATAGTAAACAAGGAAGTCCGAAGTAAACCACAGATATCTTAGATCCCTGAAGGCAGGCATAGCTTATCTTGAGGAATTCTTTGCACACCACTGGGAGTACCTTGGCTTCATGAGGTCATCGCTGGGAATGCTTTCCAGGCTTTACAAGGGATAATTATCCGAAAAGGAGAGTGATTGACTGTTGCATCAAGCTGCTTGGCCTCGGCGTGCTTTGGGATGAATTGAACCCCAGAAGGATGGAAAAGCAGCCAAAAGTTCTCAGAATATGCATATTAGGTGACGCCCTCAAGAAGGCTTGTTGAGAATAAGCCAAGAATGTGCAAAGCTGTTATCAAAGAAAAAGATGACCACTCAGAAGAATAAAAAAAAATTCAGATATATTTACAGTTTTCTGTTTACTACATAATTACATGCACTGAAGAAAATAGTAAATATATATAAATCCTTCATTGATTTTTGACTGGCACTGTAGATTTATCCTTTTCCCAACTCTCTGCTACCTGCCAAAAGTCAAATATAAAATACCGCCTTTCTAAAAACTGTCAATTTCATTTTTTCAGGTGCACTTATTCAATTTTTGCCTCCACCCTGGGTTCTTTTCTATTCACCTCCTGTGATGCTTTTATTTTAAAATACAGATAAACAGACTAGTGATAAAATTGTCTGTAAAAATCTATGTCAGGAGAGTGTTGATTCAATAGTTTAAGGGAGCTATATCTAACCATTTTAACAACAACTAGGGGTCTTCAAATAGAGCATTCAGGTGATTCACGACCATTATTACCAGGGTGGGTGTTACAGGCACAATAAATGCTATTTGTTATCAGGCTCTTTGGCTCAGTCAAAATACAGATAGTCTTCAATGTATAATCTGAAACAGAAAAAAAAAAAAAAAGTTCTACTGTTGCTTGACTTGCAGAAGCCTTACACAATAATTCGCAATATCCGCTACTTGATAATGGGCTGATTCCTGCACGTGGAATCTAATTTAAGCATGTTGCTGAAAAAAATGATAGCACAGTGACAGAGCTAAAGAACTGTTGCTGTACAATTACAAGCACAGTAATTAGAGGGCTGTGCTGATGGACGATGACGTCAAAGACTTGGGTTGTCAAAGTTATTGGCAATAGCTGGAAAATCAAGGTGATTTCAATCAAAGTTCCCCACTGAGGCTTCAAATTAATATTATCATCGTTCTGAGAGTCATAATATTAAGTTCAAATCGGTCTGCGTGATATGAACTTAATGTGTGTGCGTGTGCGCATGTGTGTGTGTGTGTGTGTGTTCCATCGTCATCGTCAAATGAGAGAAAACAGGAACAAGATCTTTCAGACTGTTGGATTTATTTTTAAATCCGCATTTGCAGAGACGCTCGTTTATGTCGTCTCCTTAACTTTTTCCCCCGTTGGGCATTTTTGTCAGTTGAAAAACTCGACTCGACGGTGAAGAGAGCAGGTGAGACAGGTGAGAACTACAAAGAAAGAAAACAAACTGGGCAAAATAGTAAGTCTAAGTTTAAAAAGCTGATAAATGTTATGACTTAACATTATAGTTGTGTAGCTCATATCCAGCCACTTAAATTCAGTAATTATTTACTTTCATGCTATTCACTCATTTACAAGGGTCACAGCAGGTCACTCCACGCGATTGATTTGACAGATTTTGCTCTTCCTGATGCTACCCCAAAAAGTATTTGTGTCTCCTCCCTGGATCAAACAGGAGAGTTTCCACATTTGCCTATGGACCCACCACTTAAATTCATTAATTACAGTTAGCTACGATCAGCTTTTTATGCCAACGTAAAAAAATTTCTTTGTGCTGGAAGTGAGGAATAAACACCCAGTGTGCCTGTTTCTGTTTTACCATGCACTGCTCTTTTATTTGTGTACGTTTGGCCCACAAATTGTATGTTACAGAGGGTGGAAAGCACCACCATAATGGTAGGTTCCTCTACTGCCTGGGAGCAATGCTATGTCATTGGTGATGCCACAAGGGGGAAATAGGATGACTGGACTATGAAGCAAATCACCCAACCCTAGTAATTACAGACACTGAGAAAAAAATTAGAAAAAAAAAAGAGAAAATACACAACTGAGTGAATAAAATAAACTGATATATAAGCAAACAACAACTACAGAAAAAATCTGTAATGGAGGTCAAACATCAGCAAATGGGTTCATGCAGTCCTGAGTCAGCAGAAACATGTTTTTTATACTGCAGCATGCTATAAATCTCAACATGCTCAGTATGTAACATCTATGGGAGTGAATTATTTTAGCTGAAGAGCAACACAAGGTAGGAAAAGTGGGGCCATTGTGGCTCACATTAAATTAAGCTGAAGCTTCATTCTTCCTTGTGAACAAAAGTAAAAGCACTGCAAAAGGAAAGTAGTCAATACCGGCCAAATTATGAATGCAAGTGTTCTTAAAAAAGCCCTCCCTGAAGAAAAGAGACTTGAATGAAGGCTGGAGATTCACATGCATGGCTACCTCCATATCTCAAAGGAACTCAGAGCAGTCTGATCGACTTAATCCTTTTCCACATACTTGATCTATACTGTCAAGTCTTTGAGTCATCCAACCAGTGCAACCACCCTTCCCACTATAACACCACTCAATCTGACCACCATTCTTAAGTAGTTTGCAGATGTGTTCCCAATTGCTGTTAATAGACGGTATAATGAGAGTCAGAATTTTATAGGTCAAGGATTTTTGAAACAGCATTTTAAGAATCGTTTGAGTAATGTTTTCTGTGGATCTCTGGCAGAGCACCAACTAATTTCTAGGAGACAATTTTGGAAACATCTAAAAGGTCTATGGCTGCAGGCTACATATAATGAAGTGCTGCATTTAAATGAGAGACAGCTTGGGGACAAGGAAGAACGCTTTACTCAGATCAGTAAACACTGAAATAAAACAGAAGCTTGAAGATGACGAGTATGGGAGGAGAGGGAACTGTACGAGAGGAAACAAAAAAAATGGAAAAGAAAGAAAACTGCAAACAACCTGTAAATATTGGACATTTTAAGAGAGGAAGAGATTAAAAAGAGGATAGCAAGTGAAAACGGCAAAAAAGCCACAGTGAGAAATTAGATGATTGCAAAGCAACTTTTCCCAGTGGATTTTAAAGAGCATGATAGAGAGGACGAGCGAATGATGCAGGCATAAAATTCCTCTAATATGTGTGGTAATGTATGATAAAACAAAAAAAAAGAGAGAAGAGAGACAAAGAAGAAAGCTGTGAATAAACTGTTTGGAGATTTTATATAATGACTACTTGATATTCAAGACAGCACAAAAATTAAACATCACTTTTAAAGGAGCCTTACAAAATACTGCTCCTGTGGCCTAGATATAGGATAGTGCATGGGATGGCTTTACTACAAAAAAAAAAAAAAAAAAAACAGCCAACTCCCAA
>VUQJ01045012.1:7788-21025 GCA_015108635.1 Andinoacara biseriatus | reverse complement strand
CCTCATTTATCGGGGCTTGGGAGCGGCACTATAGGAATAAACTGACTTGTAGCCCCCTGTGGATGGGTTGGGTTTGATTAAAGTTTGGGTTAAAATATGCCCTTTGTAGTATTAGCACTGCATACTGAAAGAAAAGATAGTTCCGAGTACTCAGTGTGTTACTGTGTAAGAACAAGCTTCCAAGCATCCATATGGAGCTGGAACTGAGGCAGGTTTCCGTGTCATGACCATAGGACACCTTATGCATTTGTTTGAGACAAAGACTAAACATCTGATGCCCTTGGAAGGACAGCGGGCTCACTGACAGTCAGCAGCGACTTCATAATCCGATTATTGTTCCCAGTCGATAAGAATGAGGCCACTTCCACTTCTTTGCATGCATTTATTTGTATTAAACACTTTTATCTCCATCTGTTTTTGTTACATGACTGAGTTCAGTTGATTTTGACGTCTTTTAAGCACAAGTCTGTTTTCTTTTTTGACCGCCGTATCTATCAGTCGTGACAGGTTGGGTTGTCTGGCAGCAATTTCCAGGTTTCACTTCTTGGAAGTTGCTTGGACCCAAATGGTGATAATGGTTATGAAACAACCACCATTATCACGCACTGCTGAGCACTTAAAAGGGAATTTGGGTGCTCTGTAGCGCTGACTTTTGCTGGCCCAAATAAACACCTTTTATTTTCTGATTCACTCCAAAAGCTGCATGTTAACCGTATGAAGTATGAATGAAGGCTGACTTAGTCGCAGTCTACTTCCGAAGAACCACAAGGGCAGATCCTCTTATCACAGCAATACAAGTATAATTGAGTCGATAATGTGCAGTTTGAACTCATGCTTGGGGTGAGCAGTTTGAATTGTGAGTTTTGCATTGATTACCGCCCCCTTCCTCCTTAAAAGCCATACTGTACTGTGGGTGTTTAAAAATTTCCAAAGTGCTTCCTGCAAAATACAGTGATGGAAATTTAAAAGTGGGATCTGACAGAGGAAGGGAGCTTTAGGAGAGCGTAAGAGCTTTTGCGAAGGTACAGTGGTGTTACAAAGTTGGCATGAAAGAGGGTTCAAGAGCGCGTTTTAAAGTTTAAGGGGCCGTCAGGGAATTTAAAAATGGTCTAGCGTGGTTTAAGATGGCACCTCAGGAGAGCGAGGAACTGTTTAGGAATTGATGGGATAGGAAGGCTGTCATGGAGTGTTTGGAGGGTGAAAATGAGAGACTAGAAAGAGAATAGGTTTAATAACGGGAGGCGTGTGTAAGTCTAGCTGTTCAGAGCATGTGTGTGGTGGATACATCTATCCCCCGTATTTGGGAAAGTGCATTCTGATCCCCTGTTTTTTAAATTAATTTTTTTATTTGTTTTTTTAGGGGGAAAGCTTTCGATTCGAATGCTTTAACCAGGCGACTCATAACTCATAGCAACCCTCTTGTCTCCCACAGGAAATCCAGTCAACTTGACATGCAGAGCGTTCTTCGGATACAGCGGAGACGTCAGTCCACTCATCTACTGGATGAAGGGGGAGAAGTTTATTGAGGATCTGGATGAGGAGCGTGTTCAGGAGAGCGATGTCAAGTAAAAGCTTCAATGCCTTATTTGGCCTCATTTACAGTTTGACAATTTTGCAAATTGGGAATGTTTGTGTGTCAGGGACTTTTCTTTACACTCCCTCCTACCACTGCTCTCCCCTCTGGATAGGGAAACACACTGAGTACTAGAGCGAGCAGCGACTTTCAGGGCAGCTAAATGAAGCACAAGTGCCCAAAACTACAGTTCATCTGTGGCCACTTAATGCTAGCTCCAAAAGCAAGTCAGTTCCCACAGACTCTCGTGTTAAAATGTCCAACAATAGCCATGAAATAAGCATGCTGGCAGCCTGGTATGAATAAGAGTTTTGGTCTTTATAGCTAATTTGCTGATTGCATGGGAGGGTTATATATATATATTTTTTATAACTCACCAGGTTGGATATTGTTAAGGCTTAAATTTAAGGCTATGGCTGCTTTGGTAGACATGCTGTGTCTGACTGCTGCCTGCAGCCTCATCTCTGCTAATTCCCATCACTGAATTCAACCTCTCAACTGTGTTTTTGCCTTTTGGAGCATCCATCCATTTTCACCTGGTTAGCCACTCCAGGATAGGTTGGAGCCTATCCCACCTGCCATAGGGCGAGAGGAAGGGTACACCCTAGACAGCTCATCAGTCTAACCACAGAGAGACACACAACAGTTCACACTATTAACCTAACCCCATGCATATCTTTGGACTGTGGGAGGAAACCAGAGTTCCCAGGGAGAACCCACGCAGGCAGAACATGCAAATTCTACACAGTAAGACCCCAGCCTGGATTCGAACCAGGATCATCTTGTGTACTAGGCCCCGCCAGGCCCCCCATCAAGCCTTCACCCCCGTCAGGCCTTCTCTGAGACCTCTGCAAAGGCCAGATACCACTTCACCATGTGTCAACCCGTCAGGCTTCCCCAAAACACTGAGACGCCATCAAATTCAAACCTAAAAAAAAAAACATGCAGTGTCTAGATTTGAAAAAAAGGATCGGAATAAAAGAAAAATATGTAGATGTGACCATTATTAAACCAGTTATTATAGCAGAAATATAACAAAATACTTTAATATATTCATGAGTTATTTCTAATGTCTTCAAAAGCAGCACAAGAGCCCTAGGCTGAACTGGTAAACACCTATTTAAACCCAATTTGCCACAACTTTGTGACTACCCATCAACACACCAAATAATGAAGGGAACCATTCACTACCAAGCTACCTTCTAAATATTCATAGTGAGTATTTGATATTCATGAATGCCTTATGTGGCTGTTTAATAATGCAGGAAGCTATGCATTCTTTATCAATATCTACTGTGTGTATATATATATATATATATATATATATATATATATATATATAACATGCACAGTTGAGGAATTGCTCCATCAGTTAAGCAAAAGTGCAGCAGCAGCACAACAGATGGAAACTCCAACTGAATGGCCTCCGTTTCCATTTGGGTGACCACCGTGTTTTTGGCTCATTAATGAAAACAGAGGTCTGTTTACTCAGAAATCAACATCCGCTCCGGCTGGTTGACCATCCAAAAATGCAGCCTGAATGTGATTCCGCTTCCTTTAGTTTACAAGTTTATGAAATGTTGCACTCTTCGGGCTGCAGAAACATGAGATTTTCTCTATTAAATTCAGCAATAAGGAGAATATTAAATTTAAAACAGCACAAATTTAAAAATAAATCTTGGTCATCAGTTACAGGAGGCTAAGCTATTCATAATATAATTTAGTGTCAGCAAAATTTTCATTTATGATTGACAGTAGTGCTTTCCATGAAACAGAAAAGTTCATTGGGAGAAGCTGGATTTCTACTTGCAGCATTTTCAAACTCTGAACGCGACATGTTGGGAAGCGTGAAAGCACTCATACGAGGAACTCATCCAGAATCATTTTTACTGATTCACTTTGGATCAGCAAAAAAAACAAAACAAAGTTGACATTTTTTGTCATTGATAAACTGTAGCTGATTGTATTGCTAGTGCTTTAGTCCTGTTTTCACCTGTGACTGGAAATTTGAGAGATTTGCTGCTACATTTACAACATTACAACAGTAAGATCTGTTTACTTGACATTCATGGTCACTTTATTACATGCATCTTGCTTGTATTGGGTCCTTTTTACTTCAGAAACTAATGCTGTAGACCTGTGGGCAGCCCACCTGGTTCAAAGTTTGATATTTTGAGATGCTCATTTGCATACCTTGCTGGCAAAGAGTTGTTTTTTGAGTTTGTTTTTTACAGGTCAAAACCAGCCTAACCATTCTTCTCTGATCTCTCCCCTTAGCAATTCATTTTGCTCCTAATTTGTCATGAAGTGTTTTTTTTTTTCTTCTTTTCTCTTCAAAACCTAGACGTGGTTTTGAAAGTCTCAGGAGCTTAGCAAGTGTCTACACTACTCAAACAGCCTGTCTGGCACTAACACCCATGTCACATTCAGAGTCACCTTTCTTCCCTATTCTGATAAACATCAGCAGATCCTCTTGACCATGTCTACATGCCTAAATATACTTTCTGCCTCATGTTTGGCTGATTAGATATTTGCTTTAATGAGCAAATAACAAGCGTACATAATGAGGTGCCCAGTTAACCAGTAGGTTGTTATCATACAGTTAAATCAGTTTATTCTTGGCACGTATAATACTGTCAGCTTGGTAGATGGCGACCTCATATTACTGATTAACTGGCTCAGATGGCTCATACTGTCTGTGATGTTGCCAGAATTGCAACGTAGTTGATCTCTGTTTAATCATAAGCCTGAGAAAAGGTCACAGTTTCCTTGTTTGGTGGACTAACAGGGGTGGACCATTACACCAATGATGTACTTTCTTTTTCTAGATTATGCACTGATCTTCAAGCAGTGAAGGTCAATCGAAATCCAGAGTGAAGTGCTCGCCCTCCTTAAACGAATAATCAAACCTCATCATCAATACATGACCCCTGAGACTGTTATAGGATAACACGTATGAAGCAGTGGAAACACTCAAGTTAGTAGAACATAGCAACAGTTTAATTAAAGATCTTGGATCGATACGAAGAGAGAGCAAACATAAACAGTGCTGTGCAAATATTTCTTTCTATTTTTAAAAGTGCTCTTGGCCGGTAGTTCTCCAGGCTTTCTGAAGGTAATTCAAAGTTTTTCTTTGGCTGCTTTATCACTCATCACTCATGGATTGGCCTCCCCAGAGCCCGGACCTCAACATTATTGAAGCAGTGTGTGATCATGTTGACAGAGAACAGAACAAAAGGCAGAAACATCCAAAGAAGAGCTTTGAATGTCCTTCAAGAAGCCCGGAGAACTATTCCTGAAGACTGCTTAAAGAAATTACAAGAAAGCCGCCTCAGACAGTTCAGGCTGTGCTGAAGAATAAAGGTGGTCACACCAAATATTGACTTTCAAGCTTGTTAGAATTGTAATGAGTGATTGTAATGAGAAATAAAGGGTGGCTCTAGAGAGTACTACACACATTTCTGTGAAGAGGATTATCAAACATTTAAATACAAAGTAAATATTTTGAAAGTACTAAAGACATCTTTTCTAAATTAATACATACTGAGTATATTATGCAGTAATGTGATCACAGTCTCCCAGATGTGGTTAGAAAAAATGCAAGAAACAAATAATTGTGCCAGTGAATGGGAAATTCTTAATCCTTAAGAATGGATTTCTTTGCTCTACTGTCATTATAAGGAAATTCAGGTAAAGTTAGCAAGAAAACACAGTATAAATACACTAATTTGCTTTAGCTGAAAAAGAAAATACAGATTAAAAGATGGTGTCGAAAACATAGATTAATTTAAATAAACTGTTACATTTGCATTATGACAATTCAGGAAATAGTTCACTCTTTTTTTTTAAATTTTCAAACGAATATTTGTTCAGCAAACCATTATTGCTCGCGTGTCTATATTGCATTAACCACATAGCATGTGTGTTTCATGCCCTGCCCCACCGTGCCCCTCTCACGGACCGCACATATGACTGGAAAAATTCTTGTCGACAAATGCCATGTAAAGAAAAGGTTAACCATAAGCAGCACGACAAGGCTGGGAGGAGAGTTAGCGGCCCAGTCAGTGACCTGGCATTTCGAGATGTCTCTATTAGCCTGCTAGCATGCTCCGTCCAGCTCTCAGCGCCACTCTCCGTCGTGAAGGACACCAGGCCAATTAGAGCCTACAGGATTTAAGGGGACTGTGGAGGTGGAGGGGGTGTGGGTGGCAGGTGGCGACACTGCGTAGGTGGTATAATAAAGATGAGAAGATGGAATACTGAGCAGCGCACCACATGCAGTTAGAAACCTGCTTTCATACGATAGTCAAATGAGGTAACAAGGCAAGAAATCAAAAGCATGACCGTGAGCTACTTTGAAGGTGTGTGTGCGTGCGTGTACGTGCGTGCAGGCGCAGACATGAGCAGGCATGTTTGCGTGTAGCGGAGCATATACGCATTCATATTTTTGTTGTTTGCCACAGTGAGATACTGTCTCCCTCTGAGCATTATTATTTATTTTATTTTTTTGTTCCCATTTGAGTGTGCACCACTTCAAACCCACTCGCTGACATCATTCCATGAGCTTTTAGCTTTGAAATGGAAATTAATCACACAGGAGTATTCCCTTAAGGGCCGCCTGTAATACATGAAATGGAGCTTTTGGCACAATGTTTCACCACTGAGATTCGGGGTTGATAAAAAAAAAAAAAGATAAATAAATAAAAACTGTGGCTGCAGAACAGCGCTGCAGACTTCGTGGATCTGTGAGAAGAGTCGACACAGGATGCTCACATAAAGACCGTACTGCTTAAGTTTGAAACCAGAAGAAGTTTCAGTCCCCAGCGTATGAGCCTAGAGCACCATTTTGAGCAGCAGCTGAAGTGTAAAATTTCATTTCGCTTTCTACCAATAATTAACGTTCTTAGATATATCATGGGGAATCAGGGTACTAACAATGTCCAGGGTCTCTGCTTAATAGTGCTTCAAACTCAGCAGTGCTCAGTACTGTCTGAAAATAAAAGTTTAATCCTATAAACCTTTGTTGAAATGTATGCAGTGTAAATGGGATTTAGTAATTTAATATATGGAGAATTATTAAATATGAAGGAGGAACTAGTTGCCTAGCTTAGAAAGACCCAAAGTACACGTCTAACTTAGCAAAGCTAGATAGACGCCTTAGAGTTGCTAAGCTAAGTTAGCCAGTTAGTATAGTCAGGACATTTATAATGTCCAGCAATTCATCTATTGCTCATTGCTGTTTTTTCCCAAGATTTTGATCCATATGTAGTGATTAACACATTTGATTGGCAAGCAAAAGGTTGCTTCTTTGGTTCCAACTGGAGAGAGAAATCCTCTTTGAGGCTGCGTCAGGAAGGGCATCCGGCGCACAAACTCTGCCAAAGCAAACATTTGTGGTGACCTCTTATATAAAGGGAGCAGCCAAAAGTAGCATTTTTTTCTTTTATTGACACAATAGCATCACACAGTTGCTGCAGATTTGTCGGCTGCACATCCGCGATCCCTCTGTTCCTTCACATCCTGTTTGACCAGCAGCACAAAGCTAGCTTAGCTTACCTTTGCTAAGGATTAATGTTCATTATTCTCATTTAAACACAATATCAAACTATTCCTTCAAAAAGTACCCCACAGTCGTCCATAAAACAATTCGGGATAAGAAAATACACTTATTTCCATAGCCTGATGGTAAAAGGAAGGATGGAATTTAATTAAATGCAGAACTTTAGTGTCTCTTGAGTCACTGTGAAATCTGTTTCAGCACCTGTGCACTTCTACCACCTACCAGCTGACCTTTACCTTGATATACGCAAGTAATTCTCACCATGCTCATCGGTATAGGTACAGCAGCCTAGACATCTATTCTGAATTACTTCTCTGGAGCTTCTGGGGGGCATTCAAAGAGAAAACGGGCAGATGTGTGACCCTCCAGTGTTATCAGGTACCAGTTGGAGTACATGGCTTGCGCCACGTCATTTCTACCAGATACATGTAGATGTCTGAGATCTTAGTCACAACATTAAAACCAGTATTGTGTAGATCCCCCTCATGTTGCCAGTAAAGACTGACACACCTGCACAGTGTCATTTAGTGTCATGCACAGGTACATTTTATTTTTAGGATAATTGTTTTTGGCTTTTGATACCTTTGGTTGGATAAGGAAAGTTACAGAGGCAGAGCAGGGATGACATGCAGAAAATGCACTAGGGCCACTGCATATGGGTGATGCACTCTACCAGCTGAGCTATGAGGGTGCCCTCCTAGGGTAGCAGATCCCTTCTATGTAGGTTGCAGGGTGGGGGGCCTTGGCGGATCAGGTTTCTTCTGGCTCATCATGCAGATGCTCAATCAAATTGTATCTGGGGACTTTGGAGACCAGGTGAAGGCCTTGTGACATTCTTGAACTGGTGCCATTGTCCTTTTGGGGGAGACCTTTGCCATCAGTTATGAGTGTATTACTAGTAAATGACCTAATCTGTATCAGTGTTCCCATATGTATATATGCAAACATGCATATATGGATTTTCAAGTGTGCACATTAATGTATATATTCATAAATGTTACTGTGCACATACATATAAAAAAACATCCAGTCTCACAGCTGTGCACAGAGAGTAGAAATAATGTCCTTTGCCAACATCATCTGACAGTTTGAAAAGTGGAGCACTCCTACAACTTACTGATGCAACAGTGCTGCACATGCATGCCAGCTCAAATCGTGTGCATATTGGATGATCTGTCATTGTATAAAATATTACATTTCAGATCGGCTCTGATCGACAGTAATTCAAATCAACCTTTCAGATGTAATGTTTCAGGCTAATATGTGATGTTTACTCATATTTGAAATGAATAATGATGCAATATTCTGCCTCCCAGCCACATCGGCGTGCGCTTTCACTCCTGCTGTACTTTTCCATCCCATGGGCCACAGACCCCCTTTGTGTTTGGGTGAACCCTCGTCTGAATTAGCGAGATGTGCCCGAGTTAGAAAACTGTTCTGCTGTTGGTTTTTTTTAAGCCAAACAGTTTACAGTAAAAACTGATGTCAGGTCTTTGGTAGATTTACCACATGAAACATTAACTCACAAAACTCCAAGATGTTTTTTTGACCCCGAGATGTGAGCCAGGCACCTGGCAGATGTACGTGTGGGCGTGTTCACACTTCACTGTTCCTCTTTTCCAGGAGCTCACTTATTCCTCCACTTAAGACTTTCACCAACAAGTATGATGGATATGATTGTTTCTGTAAACAATCTGTGTGGAGTTACACATGGGTGCCACCTCTTTAAAAAACCATCAACATGAATCTATATCGCAGCCTGACTGGCCACAAAACGGAGAACGATGAGCTCACAGGCACTATGAGAAAAGGCTAAATGAATTACCTTCTGTCGTATATACTCGCATAACCTTTACCCCAGGAGCTAACCTTTTACTGCTGTCCTTGTAGGAGCCCGTCTTAAAAAGTAAAACTTCATCATTAGGTTTTATGAAGCTGCTAGCTCATGTAGCAGCAACATGATTACCTCTAATAGTTCTTCTCTGTGCATGGTCAATAAAAGAAGTTTCCCTGCGCAGTGATAATTTCTATGTGGGACACCAATTATTAGCAGCACTTTGTAAAGCTAATGTAAGCTATTGCCATGGCAGCAGTGGGTGTATTGTAGTTATTCTTTATCCTCCCAGCACTTCCCAATCTGCTTTGTTTAGCTTGTTCATTGATCAACAAGAATTAGATGAGTTTTCATATTCAAATGCCCTGCAGCAGGCAGCAGATAAATGCCCAAGTGGCACTCACACCTTTTTGTGCTATTAGGCCCATGCATCATTAAACAGAGGCTAGAAATAGCTGCAAATTTGGTAACCTTAAAAAGATTATCTGCTCATATATCATGCCTGTTTTTGCACAACAGCACAGCAGGAGAGATTCTGCTCTTTTAACCGACATTGTTTTCCTGTTAGTTTATTTTCTTTTATTTTCCCAATTCTTGTTTTGTACCAGTTTCGTGCTAGTATTAGTTAATTGCTAATTCTGGTTAACTGTGAATGCTGCTGGCTGGGAATGCCTAAAATCCTGTTTTAAATCCCGTGGGAAACATTTTAATGTTTAAGGTTGTCAATCAATTGAATGGTCTTGATCATTTGGAGTCGCTTCCACAGATATTGCCAGTAGGCACCTTTCTCCAACCAACTAGCAGCTGCCGCCCCGTGTCAACTGAGGTCGTGTCTCCTTGCAGAACAGAAATAATAGGCGCAGTGTTTCCATTCTGTGTTGTTAGGATGTCAAATTTTCAATGCACTTGGTTGTATGTGCACCTGTTCTCATGATTGCTTGAGGTCTCCTGCATGCATAATTCTGTTTATATGGATGTTGATGTATGTCCTTAGCTACATAAGTAAATGTGGGCACCTGCTGATGATATCTAGGGAGTTCTTTGCAACTCACAAAACTATAAAACTGCTGGTACCCAAAGTGGGGAGGAAATTTAAAGATACCTGGGCAATGCAGCTTGCAGAATCTGCCCTCCATAATTATCTGTCCTATGTAATAACCCCATATCCCACCACCTTATGCTGTGCTAGTTGTCAAACTTGTTGAAATGTAGGCCGGTTCTCCAAAAGTAACAGCACTGGAACCATGTCCATGCACAGAGTGGGATATGACCAAATGACTCTGGTGATCCCTGGAAGTTTCCTATCATGCCGTCATGTGAGACCGCCGCTCTCGGAGGCTGAAGGCAAACTTTTGTGTTGTTGTTTTTTGGAGTTTTTTTAATTTATTTTTGTTCTTAAATCACACTTAAAGTTAGATTCGCACATTGATGATCTTATTCTGTCTCACTTTCCGAAGCTTAGAATTTTTCTGAGAAAAGCCACATGGTCTGATTTCTAAGCTGAAAAGGGATTTACCTCTTACCAGAGATTATTAAATAGCAGCCAGGCTCTTGTACAGAACAGCTTAGTTGAAAAGTGCTTAGTCTGTTCACATTTGTGAGAAGATACCTCGACATTTTGAGGGTTTGGGTGTCAACTCTTCCTGATGGCTTGTTAGCATTGTCACTGCCTCTCATTGAAGCCACTTAGCTACAGTGTGACACCATTCTTTCTCCTCTCTTAAACAAGGAAGACAATGATAATGAAGAGAAGGCTGTGAAAATCCATTTTATGCTAATGAACACAATATCCTGCCAAGAGAAAAAAGAAAATAAGCTTTCAAGTATCAGAGTGTTTCTCCAGTACACCAACTGTGATCAAATAGTCAAAGCAATGGAGTCTACTCTTCGCACATGCTGTTTGTAATGTGTTAGAGTATGTAGATTTCTAGGAAAGGGAATACTTTGTAACAAAAGCATCATCTCCCTAAACCTTCTGGCAAAGTGTTGTGTGATAGGTCGGTGCTGTAGTGCATCGTGACAGTCGTGCTATTATCCCCATACCAATGTGTCACATGCGGTCACCGTCAAGAGCCTCAGCGAGTCATCGGAGCGGTAATTTTCATGGGGGAAAATGTGTCATGACTCATATGGTGTTTGCTTATCGGCAGTCACGGACAGGCAGCTCCCACCTTCGTGTAGTTTTCTTCCACTGATGCACTAAAATGTTGCTTGTGTCAGAAAAAAAAAGTAGAGTTTGGAATTGAACTAAGATTCTGTCTGTTGTAGGTGCCTGGTGTTTATAACTTGGGGAAAAATAGTTGCAAATATTCACTGTACAGGTATAAAGTGCATGGCTTGTCTCAGACAGCGTCTCAGATTTGCACTCTACCCAGACAGAAGTAATTCCAAGGTCATGATTTATGGATTTTAAGATGCACGCTGTAGACAGAATTCAAATTTCCTTGGGGGTGAACCTTTTGGTAAGAAGATATTTTATTAAAGAGTCAATATTCTCTCTTATGACTTTTTGACTTTAGTTTTGTTTTTTTCTGAACTAGCATTGGTATTTGGAGTCTGTAGTTGCAGAGTTGCAAACACTGGAATAGCAAAAATATAAACAATTTCAGCCCTTTATGGTCTGAGTCAGAATTTTTCTCTTCCTTTTGTTTCTTTGTCTCAATCAGACTTGTTAAAGGATTTCAGATGCTACTTTGATGTGCACCTCACAGTCACTAATGAGGCGCTTAGAATCCCCATTTGGAAAAGCACTTGAAGTCATGATGTTGTTCAAATTTTACCAAAACAAAATGTATCTTGGTTTCATTTAACCAACCAAAAAGTCCAAAAAAACCTTTGACAGGAAAGGCAAAGTATTAGCTGATCCTTCCTAATTAATTGATGGAGTCTGTCCACCATCAGACACTTCATGTTCAGCGCTTGCCTTCGGCTCAAACAGCAAATCATCCTTTCATCATCACCACGACACCTCAAAAGTCCAGCGCTGTTTCATCCGTTTGGGTCCAAATCAGAGGAAAGACTTTGGAGTGGGTTAGCTGCAAAAGTCTACAATATCTGCTTTTGGGACACCAAGCAAATGCTTTCTGTAGCAATCTCTTAAGATGAATGAAGGGAAAAGTGAAGGAAGCAGGTGATGATTTTTCATCAGCAACAATACTCGGGCAGGATGTGGCATTGACACAATGCTCAGTTGGTATTAAAGGGCCCAAAGTGTGCCAAGAAAACCCCACCAGCAGCCTGAACTGTTGATACACGTCAGGATGGATCCATACTTTTGTGTTGTCTACAGCAAATTCTGACCCCACCATCTGCTGCAGCAGAATTCAAGACTGGGCAACATTTTTTCTGAAGTGTAGCCTCACTCGCCTGTTCTCAGCTGATAGGAGTGGCATCTAGTTTAGTCTTCTGCTGCTGTAGCCCATCTTCAAGGTTCAGAGATGCTCGTCTGCATGCAGTACATTGGTTGTCACGAGTTATTTGAGTTTGAGTTGCCATCCTATAAGCTTGAAGCAATCTGGCCATCATCCTCTTTGAACTAACCATGTGTACATACCTAAATGCACTGAGTTATCGCCTTGTGATTGATTATTGGTGATTTAAATATTTGCATTAATGAGTACTTGAACAGGTGTACCTAATAAAGAGTATGTATTGGTCTAGTAAAAAGAAAAAATATCTTTTTTGCCTTTAGAATTCCCATTTTGCAAATCAAAATCATAGCAGAACGTTGGTGCAGTGGTTAACACTGGAGGTCCTGGGTTTGAATCCAGCCCGGGGCCTTTTTGTGTGGAGTTTGCATGTTCTCTCCGAGGACTCCGGTTTCCTCCCACAGTCCAAAGACATACAGTTAAACCGAGGTTAACTGGTGATTCTAAAGTGTGAGATGTAAGAAGATGCTATTGAGAGCAGTTAAACATTAGAAAGCTAAGCGTTTTCCTTCTAAGTTGGTGGCGCCAAACAGAAGGTAAATACAGAACTTACTCATTGTTGGGATAGATCTCAAAACACTAACAGGTGCATGGTGCTAAAAGAAATCTGGTGAAACGTCTCACAACTAATTAGCTTATTTATAATATGATTGGAGAAATGAAGGCCTGCCTACAGTCCAGATCTGTCACCCACTGAAAAGATTTTGGCACATCATAAAATAAAAAAAAATATGCCAAATGAGTCCCTGAGCTGTTGACTAGTTGACATCCCACAACAGGCAACGACTTGGAAACTTTTTACTTTTTCTGAAAGATGTTGCTGGCATCAAATTCAAAATGAG
>VUQJ01045011.1:32339-43652 GCA_015108635.1 Andinoacara biseriatus | reverse complement strand
AAAGGCCCTGGCTTGTGGGGGGGGGGGGGGTTCTTCTTCACTCACCTCTTTTTACTCTGTTTATACTCAACTCTGCATTTAATCATTAGTTATTATTAATCTCTGACTCTCTTCCACAGCATGTCTTTTATTCTGTCTTCCTCCCCTCAGCTCCAACCGGTCGCAGCAGACTGTCCCTCCCTGAGCCTGGTTCTGCCAGAGGTTTCTTCCTGTTAAAAGGGAGTTTTTCTTTTCCACTGTTGCCAAGTGCTTGCTCAAACAGGGTTGTCTCATTCTTGGGGTTTTCTCTATACCTAACAATATAAAGTGCCTTGAGGAGACTGTTGTGATTTGGCACTATATAAATAAAACTGAATTGAACTGAACCAGTTTGAATTTTGGCTTCATCAAGTGTGACCTCCATCGTGCACTGGAGCAATTCAGAGCTGAATGTGAAGCCATGGATATGAGAATTAGCACTTCCAAATCTGAGGCCATGGATCTCCGAGTGCACGGTGGAGTGCCCACTCCCAGTCAGGGATGGGTTACTGCCCCAGGTGGAGGAGTTTAAGTGTCTTGGGGTCTTGGTCATGAGTGAGGGGAGTGGGAGATTTCAGTTCGGTGTTCACTGAGTGCTGTGTTTCACTCTTATAATGTTTGCACCCCGGGGTAAATTATCACCCAAAATATCAAGATGAATATCAAAAAAATGCACAGACCCTATAAATACTCAATATTGTTATAAAGCTCACCAATTTCTGACACATAGCCAGGTTTAATGTATCAGCACCATGGACAGAGGCAATGAGCTCTGGGCCATAGACACGATAATGAGTGCTTTGCTGCCCCCAGTGGCCTATTAGAGTAACAAACCCAAAAATTACAGAGGCATTAAAACAAATATATATTTTTTGCAGTTTTATTATTCTTGTAAGATATTAAAAGCAATGTATCTTCATTTAAAGCACATATTGTTATTGCAAGCTACTTTCTGTTGCTCCCTTATTCACAAGGGGACACCACAGCAGGTAGCACCACATATTTAATTTGGAAATTTTTTACACCAAATGCCCTTCCTGACACCCAAGGGATTTGTGTTATAGAGATCTTTACCCTAGTCAAAGCTGTTGACTAAAGGCATTATACTGTAAGTGAGTATCCCTCAGAATTCGTTTTATGTAACTATTGTGTCATTTAACTAACTGGATATTTGGGACAACAGAGAGTAACTACGTGTACATGTTTCTGTGTGTGTTTCGGTTACCACTGGCAATAGCAAAGAGGTGGGTCCTCAAGCTGAAGGTGAAGAAGAATCCTCCAACAGCCATGCAGCCTAAAGCTCCATTAAACCCTGATAGACCTGAGTACAGATATTCATGACACACTGCCACGGATAAACCTGCCACACACACACACACACACACACACACAAGAGCTATGTCTTCAACACCGATTGCATAAACAAATGTGTCACAGTTGTTGACAAATATGGTAATAAAACAAGTAGAAATACACGCCAAGGCATTGTGACGTCATAATTATGTATTGTGTTTTGTTGACATACTGAAGTACTAGCTTTGTCCATGTGGTGGTGCTACATGCACACTATTACGTGGCTGCGTTCAGTGCAGCATTGAATTTGTGTGTAACCTAATAAGGACATTTTTAATCTTCCCAGCTCATGGCTCAAATCAACACTAGTCCAGAATGAAAGATGTAACTAAATATCTGCTCAAAACATCATTTAACTACCAGGATGGTAAGAACAGTTATTACCTTGCAGTCTTGTGTGACTGTGTTTACAGAAAATGATGCATCGTTTAGGTAACCACTGCCAGTTTGCCTGCTTTGCCTTTCATCTTTGTCTTGTGTTTCAGATTATTGCAGGTTAAATTGGAACATTAGCAGAGGGAATGTGCCACTTGCAGTTTCTTTCAGAAAACTCGAGGGACACTTACTGTAACCTGTTGGTATTTTATTGCTATTTCATTTTGAACTATGGTGACATTTATTTTTTAGATCTGGAATGCAGTAAATACCATTCAAATCCAGCAGTTTAATGCCATATTTCAACTCATATTTTATCATTCAGTCTAAGAGGCAGGCGGATTAAGACAAGGTCAATGCCTTGCCTCTGACTCACGTGCACATGAGACATAGACAAGAGTGTGATGCTGAAACTACAAGCAAACTGCACAGGGGGCATGCTGACCTAGATAAATCTCTGCAAGGCCAAAAGCAATGACATTTTCTCCTCTGGCCTTCAGCACCAGCTGCAACATGTCTTTCAACATACACAGGGGAGAATAACAAATATAACACAATGCAGAAAAAGTGGAGCCATTTTGAGTTCATCTGCAAAGGCCAACAAGTTTTATCCAGAATCATTGAGCATGACGGTTAACATTTCTCTGAAATATTTAACCTTTGTTGAAATAAAAATTTAAAAAATGGTGGTGCAAAACAGTGGTGTGGTAGTCCGCACAATCCACTGGCTGGCTGGGTACTCCAGCTTCCTCCCACAGTTTGAAGACATGGATGATTCTAAATTGGCCATAGATGGGAACATGAGGGAAAATTATTTATTTATTTATTTAATCATCATTATCTAATCTTTTCTCCATTCTCTTTCTATTATTAAATAAACCACATGTATTTTTTTCTGACTTAATTTTTAATGGCTGCAGTTTCACTCACCTCAAACACAGTAACACTTTTTAATGTAATGCATCCCAATCCATCAGCAGCATGCCAGTGTCTGCTAATTAATATGTCAGGAGGTATTCTAATCACAGTATTGGATATATTAAAATTTTGACCTGGTGTAGGTTGCAGATCAATAGTTACGGTATAATCAGAATGATTAATATTAATTTAATTGTCAATATCAATTTTCATGGCAATCCATTGTGTAGCTGTTAACAACAAACTTGACCGAAAGTCATTAGGACACATTAGCGAGGAGCGTGAATGTGAATAATGGTGTGATAATCCATCCAATTTTTGAAAGAGCTGCAGCACTATTGTGTCCAACCCCTCCACTGCCTTTCCTCAAATCTAATGCAAGTTATGGTATAAAAAGTAGTAGAAATTATGGATTTTTAACTTTCTGGGAAAATTAAATATTATCAAATAAATAACTGAACACTGGGTGACTGTGAAGAAGAGAGAGCCTTTAATCCTATTATAAATCATTTACACACATGTGCACTAAGCTGGATGAGCTCCACTTTGGTAAGTACAAACATTTCACTTAAAAAAAAAAAAAAAGGAGCTCCTTCAGACCCAGTAGAAACTCTTTAATGCATCAGAATTTGTGGTGGCCAAAGATAAGGAAGAAAGATAATTTACAATCTAAATGTTATTTGTTCTACATGGTTGCTCTGACGACTGCAGGATTTTCCAAGGAACTATAAATTTTGGTGGCTTCTCTGTAGATTATTAACCCTCAGGCTGTGCTGTGATTGATTTCCTTATTACCAGGCACTGGAAGCAGTAGTTTGGCAGTCTGGTCCTGAAGCAGACTGACCACACCCCTGTGATGCCTCCTCACTCTGTGTGTCTGCTCCACTGCTCTGGCATCCACTCCCCTTGTCCTCACTGTTTGCGTTTTCTCTTTTACAGCCACCTCCTTCAGCAGCTGGCCGTTAAACGCTTCAGTTCCTTCTGCACTCATTTTGTCTCTGCTTCATTCCACTCGCTCTCTTTTTATTCCCACCATTTTCTTTTGTTTCTCACACACTATACTTTTCTCGTTCCCTTTGTTTCCTTCGCCACTCCTCCTTTTCCCACTTGTTCTCTTCCCACACCATTAAAGACTAATGAGTATGTAGGAGAAAGGCCCCGGAGGCTGCTAAAAATTTTTTCTGTTTCCGCTTTTTTCTGTTCGTGTGTTTCTGTGTGTGCAAGCAGTTAACTCTCTGATGTCATCTGTGCTAAAAGAATGAGCTAGAATGAGTGTCCTTATATTAATCAAAGTATGTCCCTCCTCTTCTTTTCTCCTCGTCTCTTTTCCACCTTCCTGCATTGTGCCACAGTGAATAGCTGCAGAGTAAATGTAGCGCAATTTAATTGGAATGAACAACTGACATAATGCCTTGTTTTCCAGTGTAAGTGCATAATGGATAACTTTGCATTTTGTCCTTTGCGCTTCATTCATGGTGAATCCATCATCGTGTCCTTTGATCCCTTTGAGGGGAAAACTGTTTGGAGATGCACATAAACGATTGCTCTGAGTGTGAGCTCAATTGTTAACATTGTCCAGGTGTCTGCAGCATAAGGTGAACTGTGAGTCTAAGCCTTAGCCGTACTTTATATTTCAGCTAATTAAAAAAAATGGTAATAATAGAGTAATTGTGTGGAAATAAAGAAGTAGTATTGTATAATGTCATTTAAGTACACTGTAATTACAAAACATTGAACAAGGAATAACTTGAAATCTACTGTGGTTTTTAGTTGAGTAATATTATACTAACATTTATATAATGAGGTGATAACCAGGAGTAATAACAGGGAAATGAAACATTAAATATTCCAATTACAGTCCTAGAAGTATTACTATGTAAAAGAAACAGTTTAGCTTATTGCTGACCTGATTCATGGTTATTACACAGAAACTACAACAAATGTTTCAAAAATATTAAGCCACAACAGCAAAGGTATAATAATTAAATTATACCTTTAAACAAAAGATAACTATAGGAACTAACTATAAGATATGAGGTAGGATTAATTTAGGTTTTATCATTTGGTAATAGTGCCCAATATATGAAATTATCAACCTTATTAATATGAGGTTACTATCACATTAATGTCAGTAAATACAGCACAGAAATTTGCATTTTCTTGCTCAAAGGTTGTCATGCTGTTACTAAAAACTTACTATACGATTATCATATCATATGTATCTATGATACAACTGGTTTTTATCTCACAGGCATCATTACATTTGTTTCTAGATTATTATTCCTGTTGTTATTACCCTATAATACATATTTTAGACTAACATTACTCAGCTTTAAACCATGGTTGTGACAATTATGGGGTTATTACATTTGTAATTCCATGTAATTAAATGGTATTACATGTTATTGGCTCCTTATTTCCACATTGTTACTTCATTATTACTGTATGTTATTACAGAAGGGTAAAGTGTATTCCAAGATGTGAGAGTAGTTTCAATTTCCACCAACATCTGTTCAGCTAAACCTTGATTCAGATCGTGCCACTGGCTATTTCTACAATTTTCCTTGAAGTTGAATATTGAATTATCTGACTAGGCTACAGCAGTAGAAGTATAACTGTGTTTGAACCATTTGCTACTGATAATGCTGATATTTTACACTGTAGCTAATTAGCTGGAAAGTTATTGGCATACACACACAGAGACTGGAACAGAGTCCAGGCCCTCTTTAGGAGACTGGTTCCAGAGCCCAGGCCATGCGTTGAGGTGAACCCAACTATATCTAGCTGGTATTTCTCAACCTCACATACTAGCTCTGGCTCCTTCCCCACCGGACAGGTGACATTCCATGTCCCAATAGCCAGTCTTAATAGCACAGGGATCTGTCCGCCAGGGCGTTTGCCCTTGGCCACCGCCCGACACACACCACACCCGACCCCTACGATGCCTCCTGCAGATGGTGGCCCTACAGGAGGGCGGGCCCATGTAGCCTCTTTGGGCTGCGCCCAGTGGGGCACCACGGGCTAAGGTGGGGGGTGTGCTCCAACTTTCGGGGGATCACACTCCTCAGCCTCCCCAGTAAGGTCTATGCCAGGGTGCTAGAATGGAGGGTCCGCACGTTGGTCGAACCTTGGATTCAGGAGGAACAATGTGGTTTTCGTCCTGGTCGTGGAACGCTGGACCAGCTCTTTATCCTCTCAAGGATATTCAAGTGTGAGTGGGAGTTTTCCCAACCTGTCTACATGTGTTTTGTGGACCTGGAGAAGGCACTCAACCGTGTCCCTCGGAGTATCCTGTGGGTGGTCCTGCGTGAGTATGGGGTGTCAGTCTCTGTATAACCGCAGTGAGAACTTGGTCCGTATAGCCGGTAATAAGTCTGACTCGTTCCCTGTAGGTGTTGGACTCCATCAGGGCTGCCCCTTTATCACCAATTCTGTTCATAATTTTTATGAACAGAATTTCTAGGCGTAGCCAGGTGGCGGAAGGCTTCTTCCTTGGTGGCCTCAGAGTCTTGTCTCTGCTTTTTGCGGATGACGCGGTCCTGTTGGCTTCATTAGGTGGTGGCCTCCAGCTCACAGTGGAACGGTTCGCAGTCGAGTGTGAAGTGGCTGGCATGAGAATCAGCACATCTAAGTCTGAGGCCATGGTCCTCAGCCGGAAAAGGGTGGACTGCACTCTCTGGCTCAGGGACGAGTTGCTGCCCCAAGTGGAGGAATTCAAGTCTCTCGGGGTCTTATTCACGAGTGATGGGAGAAGGAAGCAGGAGATTGACAGGCGGATCGGGGCTGCTTCTGCAGTGATGCGGACGCTGCACCGGTCTGTCGTGGTGAAGAGGGAGCTTAGTGTAAAAAGCGAGCGTGTTGATTTATCAGTCCATCTATGTTCCTACCCTCACCAATGGTCACAAGCGGCAGAAATTAGTTTCCTTTGAAGGGTGGCTGGCCTCTCCCTTAGAGATAGGGTGAGGAGTGCAGCCATCTGGGAGGGGCTCAGAGTAGAGCCGCTGCTCCTCCACATCGAAAGGAGCAGGTTGAGGTGGCTCGAGCATCTAATTAGGATGTATCCTGGCCGCCTCTTAGGTGAGGTGTTCCAGGCATGTACCACCGGGAGGAGGCCCCGGGGTAGACCCAGGATACGCTGGAGAGATTATATCTCTCGGCTGGCCTGGAAACGCCCTGGGGTCCCTCCTGATGAGCTGGTGGAGGTGACTGGAGAGAGAGAAGTCTGGGCTTCTCTGCTTAAGCTCCTGCCCCCTTCGACCCGGCCCCGGATAAGCGGAAGATAATGGATGGATGGATGGAGTTATTGACATTGATTCTTAGTGTTAGAGCCACGACTAAATGACCCAAAACATAACCACCTCAGACACACGCATCTAGTATGGCTGACTTTCTAATTGATCACCTCAGTCATTTGCAGTAAATTCTTCACCTTAGGCTTCTTATATAATACCCGAAGGTGTACAGTTTGACCACAATCTTGCCAAGAACTTAAACAAAATTACAAAGGTAGGTGGAAGCATTTATTTTGCACTCTAGTTTGAGATATTTTAAACATCCCTATGCATTACAACATTCCCCTACTTGCCACAAACAAAAATCCTCCAATTTATCTGCTTCATCCTCCTTTCTTCTGTTGTCCTGATGCTGCTGAGCTACAGTACATTATGTAAAACCACAAATGGCAGCTGAGAAAATTTCACTCTAAAATAGGCTACCTTTGCTAAAAATTCATTAAAGAACTCAGAGTTGAGAGTGAACCCTAGCTGACTTATCTCAGTGCCTCACTTTTTCTTACCTCCCGTACCTGATCCCACAACATGAATGCAGCAGAAGGTAGACAGACTGTGGCCTACATACAGCCTCAATCTCCTCCTTCAGAAACCCCCTCATGGGAACAGTTTACAGCACAATGCTTTGAATGACAGCTCTAAAAATGGCCTCACACTCTGCCTGTCCCAGGCGAGCGTCAGACCTCTCTGCTCTACCAGCCTGACCCATGCTTCTGTTTTTCACTCTTTCTGAATACATTTAAAGGCGATGGAGCTGTTAAGCTGAGAAAGCATCAATGATTTAACCTACCTGTCAATAAAAATCCACACATCTCTAAACATCTGCCACCTTCCTGCCTTTTGATCACTACACATTTATGCCTACAGTCATTTTTCCTTAACATCTTTGAGTCATGGATTTCATATTTGCAGGTAATTAGTTCTAAAAGAAGATTTCAAAACAGTTTTT
Organism: Andinoacara biseriatus; assembly: GCA_015108635.1. Classification (NCBI taxonomy): domain Eukaryota; kingdom Metazoa; phylum Chordata; class Actinopteri; order Cichliformes; family Cichlidae; genus Andinoacara; species Andinoacara biseriatus. Next base: position 35,750 of record VUQJ01045011.1, on the reverse strand, counting down.
AATTCATATAATTACAGATATTAAAGGAACAGAATGTCAGGGTATAGGTGATTAGCCTTAGCATTTTAATTTACATACATTTTCATGTAACAAAAGTTACAGTAAAATGTAATTTAAAACATTTTCTCTTCAAAACCTTTATTTATTTATTTTTAATTTATATTTTTCTTTGGAACTCAAAATGTACATCGTGTATCACAAATCAACAATCCAGCTTCACATTCCATTTAATTAATTAATTTATTTTTGTATTGCAAAGGTAAAATTAAAACCAGTGCATCTAATGAAGGAGCTTAATGATAGCTGAACACTGAGTAGCTTACCAACTAGGTTGTGGAAATATGAAGGATTATCATGAAAGATTTACTTGAAGTCTGATTTTCCTCTTCCTGTCTTAAAATAAATGCCAGCGTCTCCATCACATAAATGTCATGAATTACTTTAATCCAGTTCTCGACTGAAGGAGACTCTGCTGTCAACTGCTTTCTTACTTGCTATCAATAAAATATTGAACAAATATTTATTTTTGAATCCTTGAACAGTTTCTCAAACCTGAATATGGCCTTACCTTAGACCAGTATTCCGGAAGTAGTGGGCATGTCCAGAACCCATGAAAAAGGAAAATTCCCCTCCTTTCAGCAGAAATATGTCTATTTCTCACCCACATTAGACTGTTTTTGTTGTGCACTCTGCTATTGTTTCTATGCATTCTTCACTGCTTAAGATAATTGTTGTTGTGTTGATGCGTGTCTCATTTGAATCTCACAACTGATCAAAAGTTAGTGCTTTGCCAGTTACAACTCTAGATCGCTCACTTTCTTGAACACTGTTCAGCATTACATCAGTGTTTTCAGTCTACTTCATGTATGAAAGAGCAAAGACAGTCAGACACTGTCACTAGCAGCAGTAAAACGGCCCTTCAACTGAAAGCATATATAAATATAAACAAATGCAAAGTTGAAACAAATAGAAAAACATACTGTTTTGTCAAAGGTGCATATCATTGCACTGTTAATTGCACAAAAGCATATGCGATAGATATGGATTCATCAACCACTTTATTAGGTACACCTTATTTGTTCTGGGTTTGACCCCGTTTTGCCTTCAGAACTGCCTTAATTCTTTGTCACAGATTTGTCAGCTGCTCATCCAAATTTCCCTTTCAGCTGCATCCCAAAGGTGCTCTGCTGGACTGAGATCTGGTGACTGTGGAAGCCACTGGGCATTTTTCCAATCTTCTTTTGTCCAGTTGTGGTGAGTCGATGTGAATTGTAGCCTCACTTTCCTGCTCTTAGCTGAACGAGTGGCCCCTAGTGTCATCTTGTGCTGCTGTGGCCCATCTGCTTTGCTTTGGGCATTCAGAGATGCTCTTCTGCATATTATGCTTGTAATGAGTGGCTGATTGAGTTACTGTTGCCTTCCTATCAGCTTGAAGCTGTCTGGCCATTCTCCTCTGACCGCTGATATTAAAAAGGTATTTTCACCCAGACAACTGCTGCTCACTGAATGTTTTCTCTATTTTGGACTATTCTCTGTTAAGCTTAGAGATGGTTGCATGGGAAACTGTAGTGTCCATGCATACTATATACAGCATGCATATATATATATATATATATATATGAACCTGGTTGGTGTCAATGATGACTTCACACGAGCGTATACATGTAATCTCTCGCCTTCCTTCTTTCTTTCTTTCTTTCTTTCTTTCTTTCTTTCTTTCTTTCTTTCTTTCTTTCTTTCCCACACTGGCTTCTTACTCAGCATCTTACTGGTGCTGAAGGATAATAAATGCAGAGAAGGACCGTAGAAGCTGGTGCAAGTGGAAAGAAAGATGAGAGTTTTTAAAGCTGACAAGATGAAAGGATTAAAAGAGACAGCAAGAGGGCTTGAAAGAAACGCAGGGGGTAAGACAGAGGGAGAAAGACAGAACCAGGGGCAAGAGTGTCTGAAGTGTAAAAGAACATGGTGTCTATCCAACACGTCCTCCCACCCACCCACACACAGATATGCACTCATTTTCAAACCTCTTGATCATTTAGAGATTTCTCTTCTGTTCCCTTTTAAGCACATTCAGCTTTTGTTGCTTCTCTCTCTGCCACTTTTTTCAGTCTTACTCAGGTCATGCCTTATCCTTATTTTCCCTTCTAAACTTATTATCCGCGTTCTCGCTTCTCCATCTCCATTTCCTTTGTCTCCTGACACTGAGCCTTCTTTACTTCTCTGGTTCTCTGTTGAAAAGGATTAAGTCTTGAATCTGACCTCGTAGCACTTATTCACACTCTTAACTCTCAATTTGTGCCGCTGCAGCTTCATTTGTTTCCGTGTGTGGGTGTCCATTTACATTTATTCAGGGCTGCCGGTTCACCAAACTCCATGATAAAGATGCATCTGACAATGCTAAAAGGTTAAATGCTGCTTATGATTACACAGTAAATGTTACAAACTTTTCATACAAAGTTGTGCAACAACTAGTGTATGAGAACACGAAAAAAGTAACACTCAGAAAGGTAACAGCATAATGAGAGTAATTTGTGTATTAGTGCATTTCTTAGAGCTTTTCTTCACTTGGCTGTTACACATTTGGCATGTGGTTAGTTTATCAGCAATAATGTATACATACTTTATAATGCAGCATGTCACCCATGGCACCCTACGTCTCTGGCTTAGTTGAATAAGTTGCATTTAAATGATTTTTTAGGACCTGCTAATGTCCTGATCATGAAACCTTAGAACTGACAAATGATATATTTTAATTGCTATGACTGCATATATGATACAATGTGTCACAACTGTGGACCTTAACAGCACAGAGGAATTGGCTATATCAGACTTTTATAAATACATTAAAAAGTGCTGAATAATTACAGATAAAGTTTAGTTTGGGTCTTTTTTGTGAGATTTGTTTCCTGTCAGACACACCATAACCTTCTTTCAGCATCAACAGCATTTAAAATTGAGACTGTCTGCTGCATTAGTGTGTTTTGGATTCTGGGGAAGCTCAGATGACGACTTCTAAATGACAAAAGTGACTTTCAAGATAGGCAAGATGGGCTTCTAATGACTTAATCTGGATAAAAATTTACATCGCCTAGAAGAAAACTTGGTGATGTAAAGGCGAAGAAGCAAGAAAGGAGAGAGGCAGAAATGATCACAGAAGGAAGAGAGGCTGTACGGACAACAGCAAAAGAAACCACGGCATTTTGTTTGTCTGCATTTAGCTGCCACGTTACCACAGGCTGCTTCCTCTTGGCTCTGGCTCCTACACAATCTCATTATAGTCACATCTCTTTGATTACTTTCTCATCACACTGTTGTTTTTAGTGCAGCAGTCTGTGTTTTTGTCTCTGTATGTGTGCGCGTGCTTATGTGTATGTACCTGCCACTGCTAACATGTGTCCACAAGTTTGTGCA